>BLSH010530434.1:37293-48060 GCA_018402905.1 Glandirana rugosa
AAAATACCGTGATGTGGGGAGGTATGGTCGTCACACCGATCCTCTGAAATTGTACTGAGAATTTATCACAACTCGCTTGGGCCTGACATTGCAAGCCCAGGCATGGCTTGAAAGCCCACAGGCACCGTGCACCCGAACGATTTTTGAAATGTCCGGGTCCGGGTCCGTGCCACGGACACCCGAAAGTTCGGTACGGACCCGAACGTTACAGTCCGGGTTCGCTCAACACTATTTAAGAGTCATGTTAAAGTCTCCTAGCCACACTGCTGGTATGGAGGGGTGTAGTGCCATAAAATTAATGCCTTCTGTTAAGATTGTTGTGCTAAATGGTGGAGGGAATGTTTGGGGGTTCTAAGTAATTTTCTAGCAGAAAATACTGGATTTTTACTTGTAAGCAACAAATGTCAGAAAAGATTTAGTCTTTAAATGGTTAAGCTGAACTCTTCTATACACCGAAGTTCATTCCTTTAATAACCAGAAACATTGTATCTCTTTGCTTCTATTATCAGCAATGATCTCAGACTTGGCAGATGTCAGGTACCTGGGTGTCATTGAACCAGGATCTTCCAGGTCCCACAGCTGCAGCCTTACCTGTTGTGCCACAGGGGAGATCTAGAATTCTTTCAATGTTCTCCCAGCCTGATGTACTGCCTTGGACTCGCTAGCCCCACCTGCTGCCAGCTGCAGATAATTTACAATCAAGAAACCCATAAAAAGCAGCACTTCCTGTTACTCAATGCCAGTTTGTTGGACTTGCTCCTTCGTGGTTGATAGCTCAGTATTGCTGATTCCTGTTTATTGAACTCCTGCCTGAATACTTGAATACTCTCCAGCCTGCTGATTCGGTACTTCATCGCAAGCCCGTGTATGACCTCTGCCTGCTTGACACCACTCTCTGGATATCGATTTTGTACTGCTTTGCCTGATCTGTTGTCGACCTGATCTGATTGACTACTTTTTCATCTGAATCCTCAGCGCACAAGTTCCACTTTGGACACTACCTACCTCAGGTATCTTACATTACATACGGGCCATAATGACAGTGGACTCTGCTGAGATTGTTCAGGCGATTTTGCGTCAGGGACAGTTGATTGGAGCTCATGAACAGCATCTTGCCTCTCTGGACGCTAAGCTAGATGAACTTTGTGCTATGCTTTAGTCTTGTTTGCCTGGTTCCCCTGCACCTGTCCAGGCTCCAGCTCCCACGCTTACTCCAATCCAGCCCGCCTGTTCTGTGCCACCCAAACTTCCCTTACCTGAAAAATTTGGTGGTGATATGGAGGACTGCAGTGGTTTTTTAAATGTTTGCTGTTTGCATTTCTGTTCTGCATTTCTGCAACAACCCTGGGACTTTTAGCGCTTCTTTGGCCAAAGTGCCTCCACCTAACGGAGTCAGAGAAACAAAGGAGGCATGCTCTGGGCCTATGCGTGTACTGTGGACTTAAAGGACATTTGTTATCTGCTTGCCCTTCCCGTCCAGTAAAAGGCAGGGTCTAACCTGTGTTGGAGGAGCTGGGTTAGACTTTACAAGTATTTCCTCCAAGACCAAGATTACCTTACCCGCAGTCTTCCATTTAGCCTCTAAAATTGTCTCCTGTGAGGCTTTTGTGGATTTTGAGGCCGCTGGCATATTCCTGGATTGCAAATTTGCTAAAGAGAATAACATACCCTTCATTCCCAAGTCGAGACCCCTGAGCATCACCACCTTGAATGGACAGCTGTTGGGAGATGGCCTTGTAAGGTTTGAAACCACAGCAATCACCCTTCAGGTAGGTGCCCTCCACAAAGAGGAAGTCTCTTATTGATTCTCCACTACTGCCTGTTATCCTTGGTTACCCATGGTTACAACAACACAACCCTTCTTTTGATTGGTTAAATGGAGAATTAACCTCTTGAGGGCCATTCTGTCACCTGAACTGTTTGTGTCACGTACCTGATGGTGGAGTCTGTCTTGTGCAGGAAGCAACCACTCTTACGACCCTGGTTCGGGAACCCCTGATAGAGCAGACAGAGGGTTCCACAGCACAGAGGGCTGGACTGGAACACTGATGGTGAGATGGGTCCGTCAGTGGCTCGTGCAACCGTAGAGTAGTGAGGCAGGCTGAAGCCGGCAACTGGTTGGCAAGCGGTACAGAAGGAGCAGGCTGAAGGATCGTCAGGTGCTGGCAGGGTCATTAACAGGCAGCAAAAAGGGGAAGGGGATAAGGAAGATGGACACGGATCTCAACTCTGTATATGGGGATGAGTTCAATCACAATATGGCCGACTCACCTTGTAGTGCAAGGTGGGGTTCACCTACAATGGACCTGTATGCACTGTACACCACAAATGGGAAGGGGACAGACCCTGCCCAAAGCTGGTCCGTAACTCAGAGGGAGAACAGAGGGATAACCCAGCGGCATATGCTTTACAAATAGAAGCTTTATTAACCATACAATTTAATGGAACACAATGATACTTGGCATCTTAAAATGACAACGTTGTCTGTTAAAACCACACCCCAAGGTCACACACATGCCATAACCGTATCCATACTGTATAAGTGGTATTGGGGGGACTCTTTCATGGATCCTAGGGAATCCTGTCACCAGCCCTGGCTCAGTGAAGTGCTAGTGGCTGTGTCATGGAACCTCTAGGTCCATCAATGTCCGATCATAAAAGGAGTATATTGGATACTGAGGCAGCTTAAGTACACACACAATTGCAGCAACACCTAAACTCAAAACGTCCATGACAGTCTGAGGTAGAAGGTAGTGGTCCTAAGGTGAACTGAGTGCTTAGCGCAAATTTCTATGTGGAATAACTGGAAGTCCCACTGCTCTTGGCATATCTGAAATCAATCGGGGTACATAGTTCCATTAGGGCTGGTAGTCCATTGAGTAGTGTATTAGAATCAGCTCACCATAGGAACCAAATGTAACATGCAGTATATAGTGCAGCCCCGAAGTACGATATGTCTAAGTCCGCCTGTGCCATTTAAAGCAGAGAGCGGGTTACAGGGGTCCATGGTGGGTGCAGCTGCAAGGTGTATTGGAGATCGCATTAACGGGATGTAACTCACGGTTAGACGTTTTTCCTCTAACCTGTAGTCCCGCTGTCCTCAATGCTTGATTAAACCACAACTTCTGATTAGTGGTCCTGGCATACCCCGGCCTCTGATATGTAGCTTTACCCTGATCTCAAAATCCTCCGGTGAAGTGACAGCTGGAATCAGCTGATATCGCCGGTCCTTCGCGCGGTGTGGGGACAGAGCAAGTGATCAGCTCCCGAGTTGGGGGAGCTAGTGGAGGAAGGACTGGGCTGCGTGTATGGATCAGCTGACCAGAGACCTGTCAGTACCACAGGTCTGGTAAGCACCAGGACGGACTAAGGGTGGATTCAGGATATAGGTGCAATTGCGTGGAGCGCATCTGGTTCAGGGTGGCAGGGTCGTTAACAGGCAGGCTGCGAGGTACAAGGGGTCAAGCTGGGGGTCAGTGCAGGTGGAAGTCAATCAAGGTCAAACAAGCCAGGTCACAGGAACAGATCAGGATACAGATTCAAAAACAGGTAGCTCTCCGGAACACACTCTAATGCTGTAGAACAGACAGCGCAGACTGCTGGTTCCCCAGGCTTAAATAGGCCATTTGGCGCCATTTCCGGCGAGCATGCGGGCACATGCGTGCATAACCGCGGAAACGGCGGAGCAGAGTATCCATGTCCCTTAACATTGCCCCCCCAAGGGGGCAGCCTCCGGATGCCTCACTGGGCACCAGCTTCCAGGCGGTTTCTCCTAAAGGTTCGGATCAACTCAGCAGCATGAACATTAGACTCTGGCTCCCAAGAATTTTCCTCAGGACCATAACCCTTCCACTTCACCAAGTACTGGGTTACGTTACCCCTCTTCCGGCAGTCCAGGATGGCTTTGACCTTGAACTCCTCCTCTCCATTTACAAGCACTGGTTCTGGTGGTCCCTTCTTCCATCCTGGGAAGGGATCTGGAGGGACTGGTTTAAGTAGAGACACATGGAAAACCAGGTGCACACGTAAGGAAGAAGGTAGGACCAGTTCATATGTCACCCTGTTTACTTTCCTCTTTACCGGGAAAGGCCCAAAAAATCTGGGTCCCAACTTCCTTGAGGGACAAGCGAGTTTTACGTTTCTGGTGGCCAACCAGACCAAGTCACCGGCTTAAGTTCCAGCTCTCCCCGTCTTTTCCTGTCAAAGACTTGTTTGGTGAGTTCCGTGGTCCTGGAAAGTGTGTCCTGCAGGAGTTGAGTATTTTCCCTGAAGAAATTTAAAGTTTCCTATACCGCCGGTACTGTACTTTCAGCAGCCAAGCCAGGTAGAAAGGTTGGGTGGAAGCCGTAATTCGCCCAGAAAGGGGACTGTTTGGTAGCCGAGTGGATGGTGTTATTGAAGGCGAATTCGGCCATTGGTAATAGGGAGGCCCAGTCATCCTGAGAGAACGAGGAAAAACACTGCAGATATTGTTCCAGAGTCTGGTTCGTTCTCTCAGTTTGGCCATTCGTCTGGGGATGGTAGGCCGAAGACAGTGACAATTCAATTTCCAGTCCTGAACACAGGGCCCTCCAGAATCTGGAGGTAAACTGAACCCCACGATCTGACACAATCCTAAGGGGTATCCCGTGGAGTCTGACGATTTCCCTGATGAAGATTTCCGCTGTCTCGGCAGCCGTAGGTGTACCCTTCATGGGTAAAAAATGGGCCATCTTGGTCATGCGATCCACAACCACAAAGATGGTAGTAAAGCCCTTGGATGGAGGTAGTTCCACAATAAGGTCCTCTTGGGACAATGGGAAGTTCCGTGACGGAAGGATGGTATCTGGAGGAGCACAGTTGCTGGGATCATTGAACATTCTTGAAAGGGCGTCAGGTTTAACGTTCTTTGACCCTGGCCTGTATGTTAAGTGAAAAAGAAACCTTGAAAAGAAAAGTGCCCAACAAGCTTGACGGTGTTTCAGCCTTTTGGCCGTTCTCAGATATTCAAGGTTATTATGATCCGTATATATCAAGATAGGCGGAAGTCAATCAAGGTCAAACAAGCCGGGTCACAGAAACAGATCAGGATACTGATTCAAAGACAGGTAGCTATCCAGAACACACTCTAAGACTGTAGCATGGAAAGCACAGACTGCTGGGTTCCCCAGGCTTAAATAGGCCGTTTGGCGCCGTTTCCGGCGTGTGCGCGCGCACCACCGCGGAAACTGTGGAGCAGAGTATCCACGTCTCCTAACATTTTGTCTCGACCCAAAAGACTTACCGGTTGTTTGTTGGCTTCCGTGACCATCCCTCCTACTTTACCTCATAAATACCATGAATTTTCAGATGTGTTTTGCAAACAAAAGGCAGAGGTGCTACCTCCACATCGTTCCTTTGACTGTGCTATTAATCTAATTCCTGGAGCACCTCTTCCCAAAGGAAGGACCTATCCCCTGACACGGCCTGAACAAAAGTCCATGGAAGAATGCATAAGGATAACTTGGAGAGAGGTTTTATCTGACCCTCTTCTTCTCCAGTAGGGTCAGGTTTTTTCTTTGTGGAAAAGAAAGATGGGGGTCTTCGACCATGCATAGATTATTGAGACTTAAATCAGATCACCGTAAAAGACTCCTATCCTTTGCCTCTTATTCTAGAATTATTTGATGTGCTCAAAGGAGCCCTTATCTTCACCAAGCTGGACCTCTGAGTGGCTTATAATCTGATTTGAATTAGAGAGGGAGACGAGTGGAAGACTGCATTCACCACCCCAATGAACATTTCGAATATCTGGTTATGCCCTTTGGACTTTGGAAGACTGCAGGGGCGTTACAATGTTTAATGAATTACATTTTTCCCGATTTTAGCAAAAGTTTTGTGATTGTCTACTTAGACGACATCTTAATCTTTTCCAAGACTCTTCTAGAGCACGTCACACATGTAAAGCAGGTACTACAGCGACTGAGGGAAAACCGCCTTTATGCTAAGATTGAGAAATGCAGCTTTCATCTAGACTGCATACCTTTCCTTGGACACATCATCAGTGCTGTTGATTTCTAAATAGACCCACAAAAAAATTCTGCTGTCTTGCAATGGCCTCAGCCGACCACTCCAGGTCCAAAGCTTTCTAGGGTTTGCAAACTACTACAGACGCTTCATCAAAGGTTTTGCCTCCACTGCTGCCCCCCTTACAGCTATGACCAGGAAAGGTAGAAATTGCAAAGTGTGGTCCCTTGAAGCAAACGCAGCTTTCCAGCAGTTAAAAGACATGTTCAACAAGGCTCCAATTCTTCTGCATCCGAACCCTGATCTCCAGTACATTGTTGAGGTTGATGCCTCTGAAGTAGGAGCAGGTGCCGTGCTGTCCCAAAGACAACCTAAGTCTGGTAGAATCCAGTGGCGTTTTTCTCTAGAAATTTTTACCAACAGAAATGAATTATGACGTCGGGAATCGTAAACTACTGGCCATCAAATTGCCATTGTTTGAATGGTGTCATCTTTTGGAGGGGGCTCCTAAACCCTTCTCTATCCTGACTGACCATAAAAACCTGCTGTATCTTCAGACTGCTAAACGGTTGAATTCACGTCAAGCCTGATGGGCTCTGTTTTTCTCCTGTTTTAACTTTGTTCTTTTTTATATCCCTGGGCATAAGAACAAGAAGGCCGATGCCCTGTCCCGACAATTAGCTACTTCCGAAGAAGATCGACCTACAGAGCAGTATATAATCCCACCTCACAAAATTGTCGCACAAATCTTTACAGCTCGTGCCCAACAGTTACAAGAAACCCAGAATCATGTTCTGCAAGGCTTAAAGGTACCTGTTCGTAGCCCCAGCCTCATAAAAACTGTACTCCTCTGGGCACACGATGGTCTGTTATCCTGTCATGCCGGTGTCAACATCACTCTTAAGATCTTGCAACAAGTCTGGTGGCCTCACATGAAGAAGGATGTTACTGCCCAACTTGTGCTGCAAATAAAGTACCTCGCACATTGCCCACTGGGCTGTTACAACCACTCCTGCACCCCGCCAGCCTTGGACCTATTTGACTATGGATTTCATTACAGACTTACCCAAATCTGATGGCATGACTGCTATATGGGTCATAGTGGATCGCTTCTCCAAAATGTCTCACTTTGTACCACTCCCTGGATTACCTACAGCAGAAGCCCTGTCTACCCTCTTTCTTTCCCAAATTGTAAGACACCATGGCATACCTACCAATATTGTCTCAGACCGCGGATCCCAGTTTGTTTCCCCATTCTGGAGAGCATTTTGCAAGAAACTAGGAGTAACGCTCTCATTCTCTACCTTACATCACCCGCAAACAGACGGTCAAACTGAGCCATCAGCCAGACCCTAGAAACCCATCTTCGACATTACGTCATCTCATTATAATCCAATTGGTATGAGTATTTGCCTTTGGCTGAATTCACCGTTAACTCCCGTTGGCACAGTGCTCTTCATACCATGCCATACTACACAGCCCTAGGCTATCACCCTCAGACTTTTCCCCTATTTCAACCTTCTTCCAGTGTACCAGCGGGTGAAAAATATTCTGATACACTGGAAAAGGATTCGCCTATTGCTATTGAAGGCAACTGGCAAATATGCGTTTTTTCCAACAGACAAAGATGCCATAGACCTCCATATGTGGGGCGGAATAGAGTTTGGCTATCTACAAAATATGTGAGACTGAAACAGCCCTCTACCAAATTGGGTCCTTGATTCATTGGGTCTTCTATCGGTTGAAATTGCCCTCCTCTCTCCGAATACATCCCGTGTTCCACGTTTCTCTCCTCAAAAAGGCAATTTTTAATCATTACTCTAGAACTCAACAGCTACCTCCTCCTGTTCTTGTTGTTGGACAGCATGAGTTTGAAGTCTCTAAAATTCTGGACTCTAGAAAGTGGGGCCGAGGCCTACTGTATCTGGTCCATTAGAAGGGATACCCAATCACAGACCGTTCCTGGGTTCCAGCTAAACATTTGCATGCCCCCCGCTTTTATTCAAGACTTCTATGCTTCCTTTGCTGCTAAGCCCTGCTAGGCCCCCAGATGGGTCCACTGGGCAGGGGGCCCTGTCAGGTACCTGGGTGTCATTGAACCGGGATCTTCCAGGTCCCACAGCTGCAGCCTTACCTGTTGTGCCATAGGGGAGCTCTAGAGTTCTCACAATGTTCTCCCAGCCTGATGCACTGCCTTGGACTCGCTAGCCCCACCTGCTGCCAGCTGCAGGCAATGTACATCCAAGCAACCCATAAAAAGAAACACTTCCTGTTATTCATTTTTTTTTTTATTATTATAATCTTTATTAAATTTTTTTCTGTAAAAAAACATTAATCCTCCGACTCCCTTACAACCCGTATTCGGGGGGATTGTCGGGGCAACATTGCAATATAAATACATTGTTCCCCACCTCCCTCTTCCCCACCCCTCCCTCTGTTTCATCCTCCCGTTCCTTCACCCCCTCCTCTCTCCAGTCACCTATCCCCCTTTCCCATCTCACTCACATATCTCCCTATGTCATTACCCCCAGATATTGATGCTTTGATTTAAACTACTTCCATTCATCCCAGATGTCCCCATCTAATTCTCCTTCTTCATTTTCTCCCCACCTTAGCTGCTCCATTTTTTGTCTACAATCAACTTTCTCTAGCCATTCCTTTATTGTGGGACTTTCTGTATCCTGCCAATGTAAGGGGATTAGGCTTTTTGCTGCATTCAAAAGGTGGGGAATCAGGGAATTCTTGTATCTTCTAATTGGGATCTCTGTTCCATGAAACAGACAATCAGTTCCTCTGATATCTCTGATCCAGAGATCTCTTTTATATATGTCGGGACTTCCTTCCAATATAGTCTGATTTTTCGACAGTCGTCCCACCATATATATCCCATGCTTCCCACCTTTTTACACCCTCTCCAACAGTTATCCGACTTCCCTGGCTGCATTCTCTGTACTATTTCTGGAGTTAAATACCATCTGGCCAGGAGTTTGTAATTCATTTCCATTGTCTTGTTATCTACAGCGGACCAGGAAACCAACTTGTATATTTTTTTTAATTGTGCCTCATTTACTCGTGTTCCTAAGTCTTTTTCCCACTTATGGATGAAGGGTGGTCTCTCATTTCCCTTCTCTTCCAGCAGGATCTTATATACGCTAGAAACACCATTCTTCCTGTTCTTATTGGCTGAGGAATGGAAGCTACGAAGTGTCTTAATTGGAGGTAGCGCCAATCATCGATTTCCACCCAATTTTTATCTTTTTTTAATTTTCCATAGTGGTAATAGTGTTCCTTTCTCCATTAAGTCCCTTAATTGTGCATTTTCTTTTTCTTATCCAATTCCCTGCAAAGGCTCCCTTTCCAGGTAGGATAAAATATGTCTCCGTTAGTGGTATTAATGGTGAGTTATATTTCCCTTTTACTCTTATGTGTGTTAAATCCCAAATTCTAAGTGCCTCTTTCGTCATTTCTTGTGTTTGAGTATCTAATTCTCTATATTGTGGCGAGATCCATACCATTTTTCCAAGTGCCATGCTACTAAGTGTCTGCTCTATTTTGACCCGTCTTTTCTCCTGATTTCCCTTTGTCCACTCAGTCACCCTGGAAATCAAGCAGGCATTATAATATAGTTTTAAATCTGGAACTGCCAGCCCCCCCCTGCTTTATTCTTCTTTAAAAGTGCAAATTGGATTCTAGGTTTCCTGTTTCGCCATATGAATTTTACTATCATACCCCTTAACATTCTAAAATAATTTTATGACAGAGGGATTGGTAACATCTGGAATTTATATAACACCTTAGGAAGAATTATCATTTTTATGATGTTCATCCTCCCAGTCCAGGAAATAGGTTTATTCAACGCTAGTCGGATTATTTCTTTTATTTCATTCAACAATGGTATATAATTTATTTGTAACAATTTCTCTCGATTTCTTGTTACTTTTATCCCTAAATATTTCAGTTCGGTTGGCTTCCAGGCAAAGGGGAAGGAGGATTTTAGGTCTTGCTCCTCTCTTTTGCCAATATTTATATTTAAGATATCCGTTTTGGACCAATTGATTTTAAAATTTGATAACTCGCCATAGCTTTTTAAGGTTTGAAATATATTGGGAAGTGATATTCTAGGGTTAGAAATGTAGAGCAACACGTCATCCACATATGCGGCACATTTGTGTTCCTCCTCCCCGATCTTAATCCCTTTTATACTAAAAACTCATATGCAGCGCCAATAGTAAAAGTGAGGTAGATAAAGATGGTAGTCCTTCAATTTAGGATGATAATGAAATCCGTTTATTCATGTGACAGCTATCTCTGACACAACTGTGATGTGGCAAAAATGGATGTAGGCTTCCATCCTGGAAGTCAATGGAATCCTGGGGGAACCTCAGGTATCGCTGGGGAACGGTCCTTGGTCCTGGTAGTCTGCTCCTCCTGGGGGGGGGGGGGGGAGGGCTCCTGGGACTCCTTACGTCTCACGTCAGTGACTTGGGGATTCCATTGACTTTGGCACTTTCAAAAGAGCGAATTTTATCTTCACTCATCTTATCCGTTCAGCAAGTATATAGTGAATTGGTGAATATGATGTGGACAAACTGCTCAGTAATCTCAGGATTTCAGTAGTGTGACCACCGGATGCATGATAGCATGCTATGATGCATGTGGTGTTCCTGGTTCAGGTGTTTCTGAGAGGTTCCAGAGATGTTCTACTGCTGACTTAATTAGGCAGACACAGATTGCAGATGGACAAGTGATTAGGGACCCAACACTGCTGGCCCATATATGTAC
>BLSH010530434.1:49468-61819 GCA_018402905.1 Glandirana rugosa
CAATCAGCTTAGTGGTTTTTTTAGATTTAATGTGGAGAAAGTCTGGTGCGGGGTCAGTATTACTTTAAATCTTTATGTCCTTCCTTGTCACTCTGTTTGTCAACCGCTAATTTATTTTCAAATAAAGTCCTGCTTCTCCATTATCTCTCTTATTTTTGTCTTAACCATGTTAAAAAGAGTTGGTTGTCATGGTTACTTCAAAGGCTTCGTTGGTAGACCCTCCGGGTATTTCGAATGTAGTCCCCATATAACTATCGGTATCCTCCCCTTTTCTTTTTTCTTTCTTTGTCCTTTTCCCTTCTTGACTCTTTTCTCTAAATGTTCAGCTATCAATATACCCCTGATGTAAGCTTTATGGGCCTCCCAGATGGTTGCTTCGGAAACTTCATTGGTACTGTTGGTTGAGAAAAATTGTACCAATTCTGTTTTTATTCTCTCTATTACCTCTTCGTCCTGAAATAAACTTTTATTTAATCGCCAACTGTTTGTCTCACTGTTCCTTCCTGTATTTCTAAATTTCATTATGACTGGGGCGTGGTCTGAAAGAGGTGTAATTTAGATTTTTTTGGTGATTCGACTAACTCCAGGTGTCTGTGTTCGACTAACATAATATAAATTTTGGAGTATGTCCCATGGACGGGAGAATAACATGTGTAATCTAATGCCTTTGGATGTTGGATCCTCCAGACATCCGCCAATTGATTTTGATACAGGGTTTTCTTTATCCTGTTTATTGGGTGGATTCTCTCCCATGCATGCGACATACTATCCAGACTTGGGTTCAGGCAGAAGTTGAAGTCACCTGCTAAAATTACCCTCCCCTCTTTAAATTTGTTTCATTTTCTGATAATCCCTTGTAGGTAGGCAATTGGGTTTTTATTTGGGCAATATATATTTGCTAATGTACATTTGGTGTTGTGGATCTTCCCTTTCAAAAATAAAAATCTACCTTCTGGATCTACCATTCTCCCTTCAATGTTAATTTGGGTTGTCCTGGAGAAGCCTATTGCTACCCCCTTTGCTTTTTTAATTCCAGAGTCTCCATAATACCATAATGGATGTTCTTTTGAATATATTTTTATTTTGGATTCCTGAGTTATGTGTGTCTCCTGTAGGAACACTACTCTACTATTTCAATTCTCGTATTAGCTTATGCCTCTTCCCAGGTGTATTCAAACCTCTGACGTTGTATGTCAAAAAATGTATCTCTGACATATTGTGACTCTAGTTATCCTTCTTCTTTCCCTGGACTGGGCCTGTCTGTGCCTGGGATAAGGGTGTTCTTTTGGGGTTTTCTTCTTCTGCCTAATGGAGGTGTCTTTATCGATCCCTTCACCCTCTCTCTTCCACCCGCCCTTCCCTCCCCTCTCCTCCCCCCATCCCCCATCCCTTGGGTGTTAATTGCTCTGATTGAGCTGTTGGGTCCTCCAGGGGCCTCAACCTCCCTTTCCTACCCCTGGAGGGCTCCCCACCCTTGTGGTTGGGCTCTTGAAACATGAACCTCAATCCAGCCGCTCCTCCTCCAGAAGAAGTGATTTGTGAGGCCCGCTATATCCCCTGCACTCCCACCATATTCTTTTCTATTTCTTACCCTATCTTCCCAGTCTCCTTCTTTCTTCTTACTTGTCTCGGGGCTGCCTTGCACCCCCTGTTATATACTTTTTGATAGTTCCTGGGCTCGCACTAATTTTGGGTGGATTCGGATTTGTTCCTTTTTGAGCTTTCCCCTTCATTTTTCTCCCTCTTTTTTTGTTTTTCTAGCTTTCCTGTCCTTATGCTTAGATTAAGGTTTTATAAAGGAGAAAGGGATCTTGTATGAGTGCGGCCCCCCTCCACTTGTATAGCTTTAATAGGCTCTCCTTAGTGATACTCACATTCAAGCCGTCATTCTTAAGGTCGCAGCCTTTTCAGAGGGTTTGAACAGTCACATAGAACAGTGTACAGGTTTTGTCTATTACAGAAGGTAAGATATCAAGTTATAATATCCGGTTTTTTTTTTTGGTTTTTTTTTTTGCCGCTCACCCCTCAGACCACTTAATTAATGATAGTTTATGTCCTCCCTATGGTGGACTTGTGTGCATTCATCTATCCTTGTTTGATTCTTTCAAGACCTGTATCAGGGTGATATCATATGACCAGGGAACATCTCTCTTTCAGCTTCTTTCCACCTACTGGGGGGGTCCAATGGGGGGACAAATCCCCTCCTGTGGTGCCGGGGCTTGGTTGGTGGGCCTCAGCTAATGCAGAGGGGAGGGAGGGAACAGCGGGTGCCCTGCCACACTATGTGCGGCAAAAAGCCATCATTTGACCTCCGTTGCACAGCCCCTCTGTTGGTTTTGCCCCACCAGTTTTTTCCTGTGCGCTCCCCTTTTCCCCTCTAGGGCTCTTCTGGTTGCTGGCCACCCCGGTCTTTTGGCTACTGGGTGGGTCTTCTACCAGCCGTTTGGGTATCCCATGGTCTGCGACTATGTCTAGCCCAGCCAGCTCACCAGGGATAGTTTTCCTCACCTCCCATACAGTAGGGAAGAAAAGTGGGGGGGGGTCCAATACAGCAGGGGTATATATGTTTATCTCAATGTGGGGAGGGGCCAGAAGATAGCACTGGTCATAGGCTGAAGCTGGTCTCACTGTACTCCACTGCATGAAGCAGGCTGCAAACTAGCTGCCGCCAGGCGCCTGTCTTGCCTACTGGTTCGAACCATACCCCCCCATCCCCCCCTTTGGCAGCCGAACAACCACAGAGCCGCACTGAGCAGTACACAGAGCGGCTCCCACTTCGCAGTCAGGAGGCTACGAAGGAGCGGTGCTACAACTACCGGCCGGTGGCTCCCTGGCCAGCGGGACCTCCCCCCTCACCCTCCCTGAGTTCGGAGCTCGGAGGAGAGACGGACATCAGGGAAAGCTTGGATGTAAGAAGCTCCCAAAAGATCACGGAGATCAGAGGTAGGGGGGATGCGCCTGTAAGAGGTGAGGCGGAGAAGGGGAGGAGGAGATGCTGGAACGGAGGTGAGAGGAGAGTGGGGGAGTTTGGAAAAAAAACAGCAGCCCGCCTCACATGGAGTGACAAGGGATTAGTCGCCGCCCCCTCCCCCACATAGTGGTCCCCAACAAGCCAGTGGGGGAAAAAAAGAGTACCTGACATGCTGGGGACTTAAAACGTCCCTCCACCCCATACCTGCCTATCTCCTATTCTGGCCAAGTCTTGTCCAATGCCAGGACATGTGCTGTCTATCAAAGGTGGGAGCTGATCCAGGATGCAGGACTTGTGTGACGGCAGTACCCAGTGATTCAAATTAAAGCTGACCCTGTGGGTGACGCCACTCTCCTTTTCCTCTCCTCTCTGAACCTGTCAGTAAAAAGGACTTTGCCAGTGTTCCTGGCCGTTTCCGGGTGGTGCGCGCGCATCCGTGCGCGCTCGCGCGCTCCCGTGCGCGTGCGCGCGCCTGTGCGCGCGCACGCGCCGGAAACGGCGCCAAATGGTGCCTATTTAAACCCTGGACATCCTGCACCAAGTTGCTGCTTGTTCTACAGCGTTCCAGACCTGTGAGCCTCAGCTCCCTACCTGTTCCTGTGATTTCACCTGTTTCCTGTCTACCCGGCTTGCTTTGACCTGTTGTCCGCTACCTGCATCGACCCCGGCTATCCACGACCATCCGTTTGTCTACTCCTCTGTACCTCCGCTGCCCGCCCGTTAACGAACCTTTGCCTGAACTTGACGATCCGCTTGCCTAACCCCTTTTGTACCTTTCTGCCTGCACGTTGCCAACCCTGCTTGTACGACCATTCTCCTGTTTGCACGACCTGCTGGAATCTCACTACAACATCTGTGACCATCCAGCCCTCGTGCCATCCCGCACTCTCGGGCCTCTGTCTACACTACCAGGGGTCCTTGAATCGGGTGCGCAAGAGCGGTTGTTCCCTGCACAAGACAGACTCCACCGTCAGGTACGTAACAGAACCCCTGCACAGATCTCTTTCCTGGCTTCTGCATACATTAGCCGAGAGCTCTCTAATGAGGGCTGTGCTGATCTGGCAGCTATCACACACTATTTTTTATCTTAGCCAATTCTTTTGGATGTTTATTCAGGCAGTAAACTTCTGGTATATTCTGGTAATGAACCATGAACATGCAGAGAAACGTCATCTGATCTTTTTTCTACTTGGATGGGGACTTCCTGCTGTTGTTGTTGTCCTGCACTTGGTCATCCTTAAAAGCCTTTATCATAAAAGTATGACTGACATCTATGGATTTGTCCATGGAGACATAATCCACTGAAAGGAAGCTCAATTAAGCTGAAGAGGTATTGGGAGTACCTAGCCATACCAGACATTTCTCTGTGTCTTTGCACTGAAGGGCTTGCCTTTCCCAGATAAAGGCAAAGGTGAGAATTGATCCCTATGATAAGGATCAATGCTTTAAGGTGAGCGGCTTTTGTTACTGGTGGTGGACCTTGGAACACTTTTCTTTCACCTGTGAAGTTGTCTGCATGCATTGAATTACACCTGTTTGACGCCATAGGAGGATGCTTTTATGGATTTGCTTATGAATTTGATGATGAACTATTTACACTAATTTCCCTTGAGCGCTGCACGGTTGTATTTGTATTATTCACTTAAGGGATGATACATGAACTATTTGCACTGCATTATTGCATATGGTCAATTTTTTTTTTGCACTTATAATATTTTTGCACAGCATCTGCGCTTTACATGAGAATATATTCATATGGATTAATTCATTTCACTCATATGCATTGTCATTGACATCTTTACAAGTTTATGTGAATCACTCTTCACGTTGCACTTCATAGTTCTATTGTTTGAGAACTTTATTTTGCACACTGGTGGCCCCCTGTGGCCATTTTTTGTTATTGCACTTTGTCAAAAATGTTTGGGAGTGCGGTTTTAATATTTTTTCTTTTTTTCATGACATTATTTGTCTATACCACGGGCAGCCCCAACAAAGATTATTTCATCCATATGCGCAGGTAGTATAACTCATTGTGTGGTTATTTCCTATCATTCATTACCAGTGACCCCTGGCGTCCCCATAACTCCTCCAGAGTCCTTGTCCGTAGCACAACAAAATGACGTTAAAGAATTTGTGAGTAAAACTAGAGACTTTCTCTCCCCTTTTCCCAGGCTGACCTCAGTGATCCAGCATGACATAATTACGGAACCAAGTGTTCGCATAAATGCGAAGCCCTATAGAATCCCTGAGGCTCGGCGCGAGGCAGTGGCAAAAGAAATCAAAACTATGTTAGAGTTGGAAGTAATGGAGGAGTCCCAAAGTGACTGGTTGAGCCCTATAGTGCTGGTACCAAAGCCAGATGGCACTATCGGGTCCTTTAATGACTTCAGAAAGTTGAATAGCGTGTCCAAGTTTGATGCACACCCGATGCTCCTCGGGTTGACGAACTTATAGACCGGTTGGGAGTTGCCCGGTACATAACAACCCTGGACCTAACTAAGGGCTATTGGCAGATACCCCTAACAGAGTCAGCAAAGGAGAAGACTGCCTTTTCCACCCCTGAAGGGTCATTTCATTACAAGCCATTTGGGTTACACAGTGCCCCTGCATCATGCCAGAGAATGATGGATAAAACACTAATACCGCATCGCTCCTTTGCAGCAGCCTATTTGCATGATGTTATCATCCACAGCCCCGATTGGGAGTTTCATTTGCCCCGGGTACAAGCTGTAGTGTATTCCCTTTGGAGAGCGGGACTCACGGTCAACCCAAAGAAATATGCTTTAGGATTAGAGGAGGCCAAATACCTTGGCCACATTATTGGTCGTGGACTAGTTAAGCCGCAGACCAATAAAATTGAGGCAATCCAAAAATGACCCAAACCGCTAACTAAGAAACAAGTGCATACCTTCCTGGGGATCACGGGGTACTACAGGCGGTTCATACCCGACTTTGCCACCATTGCCATTCCTCTAACAGATTTGACGAAAGGTAGAGGGTCGGTCATGGTGAAGTGGAATCCTGAGGTCGAAAAGGCATTTCAGAGGTTTAAGCAAACCCTTTGTGCACAACCGGTGCTTGTGACCCCGAATTTCTCAAGGGAGTTTGTCATGCAGACCAACGCCTCTGATGTGGGACAAGGTGCTGTACTTTCCCAGATCAGGGACGGTGAGGAACACCAGGTTGTCTACCTAAGCAGAAAACTGAACAGGCATGAGAGAAATTGCCATCGTTGAAAAAGAGTGTTTAGCTATCAAATGGGCTTTAGACACCCTGAAGTATTATCTGTTGGGGAGACCATTCAGGCTAGTCACCAATCATGCCCCCTGAAGTGGATGTGTGACAACAGGGAAAAGAATAGTTGGGTGAAAAGGTGGTTCCTGGCTTTACAGTCATTTAACTTCACAGTGGAGCATAGGGCGGAAAAGCTCCAAAATAACGCAGATGCCCTTTCCCAAGTCCATTGTTTGGTTGGGACAATTGCTCAACCCCAGGGGCTTGAGCAGAGGGGGGATATTTTACGTTATGTGAGGTGCAGTAGTAGATGGACACTATCTGTCACCTCGCATACGTTCATTTTAAGTGGTTACCAGCCACCTTGGTAGGCTTGGTTCCGGACCAGATTTTGTGACCTTCTTGAGTACACTCTCAGGTGATGTTTAAATAATCCAGGAAGAGAGCAAAGTTTGCTCTGGCCTGGGACTCAGAAGGATCAATCTGAGAGAGCTAATTTTGGTGTTTGGACTATAAAGAGAAGGTTTGCATTTACCTATGTTTTTGTGGGTGTCGGGGACCAGCCCTACACCGTATAGTGAGGAAATCGCATCTCAACTGCCCTTCTTCCCAGGAAAGGTGATCCCCACAAGAGCTAATCCCTCACAAAATATACTCTGCCCCCTACCTACCTCCCAGCACTGCCCCCCCTTGCAAACAATGGCTTGGCCAGATTGCATGAACTATAAGAGGGGCTTAACCCGTTGACTCTACCTGTACACATATAATCAGCCTCATGGAAGTGTGTCTTTATCTGTGAGGCTCATATATGAGTACCTGCCTGTGCTGGGAGTACACCGCACAGCATACTCCCAGCACAGAGACCTGGATTTCTCTTGGAGTCACAGGTCTCATACTAACGATTGGTACCTGGGACTATCAGCTCCTGGTAACCTAATCGCAGTGATAGCCTCTGATTGACTATCACAGTGATTAGTCTCTGTGCAGCCCATCCCTGAGTTTTCTTTGCCTTCAAATTGGGGAAAAAGATTTAAACAAAAATTATATAAAAAAAGAAGAAAGAAAAAATTAGCTAGATCAAGGTTTGATCTAGGTCAGCGTGAAGTTTAGTGTTGGGATCAAAGTTCAAGGTCCGGGTCAATATATTTTGGGTAGGATTTGAAAAAAAAGGCAAATCAAGGTGCCCGTACAGCACTGCCTACTTCCGGGTTCACATGCGCACCCCCAGCCAGCACTCGCTGTGATTTTACAGTAAAACAGCACACAGTACACATAATCCACATACAGTTGTGTTAATAAGTTACATACCCTTGCAGAATTTATGATTTCTTGGCCATTTTTCAGAGAATATGAATGATAACACAAAAACATTTCTTTCACTCATGGTTATTGTTAGACTGAAGCCATTTATTATCAACGGTGTTTACTCTTTTTAAATCATAATGACAACTAACCCAAATGACCCTGATCAAACGTTTACACAAAGGGGTTTGAATGGCTATTAAAGGTAACCATCCTCACCTGTGATCTGTTTGCTTGTAATTAGTGTGTGTGTATAAAAGGTCAATACATTTCTAGACTCCTGACAGACCCTTGCATCTTTCACCCAGTGCTGTACTGACGTTTCTGGATTCTGAGTTATGGGGAAAGCAAAATAATTGTCAAAGGATCTGGGGGAAAAGGTAGTTGAACTGTATAAAACAGGAAAGGGATTGAGAATGGCAATCAACAGTGTTCAAACTCTAATCAAGAAGTGGAAAATGAGGGGTTCTGTTGAAACCAAACCACAGTCGATTGGGTAGACCAACTAAAATTTCAGCCACAACTGCCAGGAAAGTTGTTCAGAATGCAAAGAAAAGCCCACAAATAAATTCAGCCATTCAGGTGAAATACAGGACTCTCTGAAAACACGTGTTGTGGCTGTTTCAAGATGCACAATAAGGAGGCACTTATGAAGATGGGCTGCATGATCGAGTCACCAGAAGAAAGTCATTAGTACGCAAATGCCACAAATTAACCCTCTTATAATACACCAAACAGCACAGAGACAAGCCTCAAGCCTTCTGGCACAAAGTCATTTGGAGTGAGCTGTTCCTTGACCAGTGGTAGATTTCCCTCCCATCTACAATGACCACCAGGGGCGGAGACTGACCAAGATGGCCACATAGCTGTTTGGCTCTCCATGCCAGGCATGATCCGATCCAACCACCCTCTTATGGACGGAGAAATATAGCCCCCGGAGGGAGGCCGGGAATGCCCAGAAGCACACAGCATAAACTACCGTAGAAGGAGGAATTATTCACTGACTACCCCGCCAAAGACCCATGGCTTAGAGATTGGCGCCGTACCTCTCTGTGTCTCCTTCCTCCCCTGGGAGAACAGGGGGAACCGGAGCGGATGCCCCTTGCGACAGCATGCCACGAGGAAAGGCGAGGCATGCACGGAGAGAGCCAGCTCTAATTCTGTCCTTCTGTCCAGAGGAAACCACGGCATAGGTGGCACTGTCGTGAGCGCTTAGCTGGCGGGGAACCGGAGATCCTGTTGCTGCGGGGAACGGGAGTGGAGGATGTGACACGGGAGGTGGATCCCTGCTACGGCGGACGGCCCCCTGGTGGAAGACTGGGGTGAGGACGGCTGTTGCCCCGAGACTGGTCCGAGGCGGGAGACTTGACGTGCCCAGAAAGCAGCTCAGGAGGGAGAACTACAGCGAGGGCAGCTGCCATTTTTCCTACAGCCAGCAGGGATTCCCACGAATGGTGTGGTCTCCATAACCATAAGAGGATATCTGACACTAGAATATCCGAAGGCTGGCCACCCAAAGGGTCACCCTGCAAATAAATGAAAAGCAGTAGACGACCGGGAGAAATAACTGAATAGATCTCCCCTCTAAGGAACCTGGACAGACACCAAATGCATAAATGGATGGTCATGAGGATAAACGGTTAGAAAGCTCCAGGGGAGAAAATAAGGTCAGTGGATTGTTATTTTGTTGATAATCTAAAAGACTTTGGCAATGATAATCGTTAAACTTGATACAGTGCGATAAACAATACTGCTTGAAAGAAGTTAATTTAATTCTCAGTCCCACTTGCCTAGAGCAATACAAAATAGGGATGGGGGCGTGGCTTGGCTCCGAGCGAGGATGGCCGCCTGATCTTCGTGCTCCGGGCACAGAGGGAGACCAACGCATCCTAGAAAGCCTGTTGCACACAGTGAAGATGGGGAAAACGAAAGGGACACCCCCGCACTCATGCTCCCGCTTCCCCAGGAACATCGATCCACAGACTGGGTATAGTATCCCGAAAATGTTCTGCTCGCAATCTTGTGAGGCCCCTGCTTCATTCCAGGCCTCCGCAGCTCCCACCCGCTCCTCCATCCTGAGCCCGTCCGGCCACAGCATGTCCTAACACACCACTTCGGCAGCTCAGCCCCTCAGCCTACAAGACCTGAGAACGGTGGCAGAGGACATAAAAGCGTCTCTGGCAGCAGCCATAACAGACATCCGAAGGGACATCCAGGCTAACCGCATGGATGACATAGAGGAGCATGCTGAACGTCAGGCCTCTGCCATATGCTGTCTGCAGGCTTCCTCCCGATCCTACGACACCCAGCTAAGGGACCTACACAGGCACCTGGAAGACCTGGACAATAGGGGGCGCCATCATAACCTAAGGGTGAGAGGTATGTCAGAAACTGAAGACCATACCCGTCTGCCACAAGCTACGGTCACCATCTTTAACGACCTCTTGGGCAGACCCCCTGAAAACCCCATTGACTATGAGAGGCTACACAGAGCTTTGAAGCCAAGGGGCAGAGACGCAGACCCACCTAGAGATGTGATATGCTGCCTTGTGAACTGTAAAATCAAAGAAGAAATCTTAAGAGAGCAAGGGATCGCCGAAACCTGCTCGACCAGGGCACTGAGATTAAGATTTTTTCAAGATCTATCCCCCATCACCTTGCAGCGCAGGAATGATCTACGCCCTCTGCTGGACCTCCTACAATCCAAAAATATATTGTACAGATGGAAATTCCCGTTCTGCCTCTCAGCCTCCTCTCAGGGTCGCACAATACTCCTCAGAACCCCGAGGAACTACCCGCTTTCTGTGAAGCACTCAATATTACAAGGCCTGACCTCCCTGACTGGAGCAGCCCGGCCAGGGGTCCCCCCTTCAGAGGGTCACGTTGATGGACGCTATACCAGTCAGAGATGACTTCAACATCCGACGCTGAAGATCAACCTCTCCGCGCCCACCCAGACCAGCGAGAAACAGGAACGCTCAACGTGTAAGCCCCACGGCCTCTCCGGCCCATAGGAGATCACGTCAAGAGAACAACAACTAATATGCCACCACCAGACAGATCCAGGAAACAAGATCATCACCTGCCATCTACAGCGAATCGATACCCAGGGTCACACCCTCTCCTGAAAAACTCTGACTTCCTCACCGCTTGGGAACTGGGTAAAACTGCGACCAACCCACAGCCCAGGGCACTCCGGCTGGACAAGGTAAAGACAGACATTTCTCTTTATTCCCCCCATCCACCTTGCTAAGCCCTAGTGCCCCCATGACATTAGCTTCTCGATAACCCACCATGCTTGCTCACAAATAGCCAATGCCAGGCAACAAACTCAACCTCTATGTTGACACGAGACAAGCATGGTGATCGGAGTTGCTGAACTCAGGTGTACCCTTACCACAAACTGTTGATTTCATCAGAAATGGGACTAGCGTATATAACTCTGCCATGCCGCCTTATACGCTGTTGACACTCACATCCCTTGCGCAAGATACTGCCTTTACTAAGACTGATACTCTGGAGACCTAAACAGAACTCACCCCTCTTTTATTCCCCCCCCCCTTTTTTTCCCTATTCTCTTCCTCTCTCCCCGTCCTTCTTAGAATCCCATATCCTTCTATCCCCATGATACAAGTTCTCACTTCTGGTTGCCCCATCATCTCTACTCAACGCCCTGATCCGGACATTGCACGGCCAAGGCCGATGATGAAGCAGAGGCCCTACATTGGACCCCACATAAGGACACATCACACCTCAGTATACCGGGCTACATATGGCCTCACACTCATTGGGGCCTATGCAATGGCAGGGGAGAGTGTGGCCTTTGGTTCTTGTCTTTGTCAAGGCTCTAGCGAACTGTGACAAAGCACTGAAGTTTGTTTGTTATGTTTAATGTAATGCTGAGTGCTCAGAGCCGACCCAGGGGTGCTTACAAAAGTTAAGCTCATCAGACACCCCATCCCTTTTGACCTAACCAGTACCACACTTGTCTATCGCACACATCACGTTTCAAGTACCATTCTTACACACAGCTGCAGCATAGCCTATGAATAGGATTAAAGTATACCCTGGTTCGGCTCAACACTGGCAAATACGAAACTGTTTGAAAACTGCTTGAAATGTTCTCTAGTTATTTAAAGTGTTTAAAGTTGACTAAAAGCGATATTTGGGCACAGGCGGGTTGGCTCCTCCCCCTCCCCTCATTCACTTTTCCTCCACTATGCAGTCCTAGGGCCCCTCTTGGGGAAGAAATGTTTTCTGAAGTCGCCATCCCCACCTACTCCAACCATGATGGTGTATATCCCCATAATGGAGGGGGAGGTGTCAACAACGTTCCTGCACCACTAGCCATTTGATCAGGGAGGACCTTCTCCCCATAGGGGTCTCAAGACGCAACTTAGGGCCTCGGTGTGTGTGACATCCCCCCGGAAAACGCTGAACGTAGGTGGCTGAATGTACTTGATTCCCCTCTTTACTCTGGGGGATGTACGCCCCGCATGGTTAGGAGGGTTAACATACCCTATCTTCTTTGGGGATTTCCGGGAGGACCCACACGCACAGAGCCCCTGCAGTATCAGCGAAAAGCACTGATACACGGCCGCAACATGATTTTGCCTCCTAGAAAGAAACATGCAGAAACAAATGATCTGAGGTTCGTGCTCCCACGACATATGTTGTGACCCCAATATATCTAGCTGCCCTCTATTGGCGGTCGTGATAAACACCAAACCTATATGCTCGTACAGCTATCATTAGGGCCCCAACAGCCCCAAATGACAAATCTCCGCTGGTCCCCACGATGGGAATCCCTCCCCATAGGGGTATGCGCCAGGTCTGCCCTCGTA
>BLSH010530434.1:63122-86180 GCA_018402905.1 Glandirana rugosa
ACACACCTTTCCAATATGTTACACCACATTATTCTGAGCTTAACCCGACGATACAGACGCAAACTGGAAAAACGCAACGGGACCCCCAGAGACTAGTATACCTACCACACTCGTCGAAATCTGAAAACCTCCCGGGACCGGTCCTTAAAAGGTGAAAATAATGGTTTAAGTATTATTTCAAATACAACATTTTAATTAAAGGAGGACCAAAATGCCAAGTCAAGGAGAGAATTCTCAAGAGATCAAGCGCACTCAAGAACTATCAGAGCAAGCCGGACGCTCGCAAACACACGTGCAAGTTCCGTACACACCATCCATATGATCAGAGACCCCCAGGGCAACGCAAAAAGGTCAAACGCAGACATAGCAGCCCAATTCGAGTCTTATTACACCACATTGTATAACCTTTCCACACAAACGCCAGATGGAGATCAAACCACTTAGCGGACATCCCTTATCAAAGACTTCCTTCGAAAGTACAGTCCGACCCCCATCCCCCAAGACGAGGTACACACCCTGGAATGACCCATATCTGATACCGAACTTCAACAAGCTATAAAACAGCTCAAAGCAGGCAAGAGCCCAGGTGGCTTGACTTCAGTATATTATAAGACGTTTACAGACATCTTAACTGGCCCATTTCTTAAAGCATTTAATTCCATCCCAACCTCCCCACTACCTTTCATCAGACTTATCGAAGCCCACGTCACGGTTATCACGAAAGATGGTACAGATGATACTATAGTCTCTAATTACCGGCCCATTTCCCTGCTGAACGTGGATATAAAAATCTTTGCGAAAATTCTGGCGAATCGCCTTCTCCCCTTCATGACCACTCTAATAAACAATGACCAAGTCGGATTTATCCCTGGTAGGGAAGCCAGGGACAACACCACAAAGGCCCTCAACATTCAACACTGGATGCTCCCACATAACTGCCAAGGTCTCTTCTTGTCCTTGGACGCGGAGAAGGCGTTTGACAGGTTGGCCTGGGACTACATGGGGGCTGTGTTACGACACATCGGACTCCAAAATACGATGTTTAATTACATCATGTCCCTTTACATGTCCCCCACTGCTCGGGTGAGGGTTAACGGACACCTGTTAGGCGCCTTCTCCATCAGCAATGGGACAAGACAGGGCTGCCCACTGTCCCCCTTACTTTTTGTGCTGACTTTGGTACCATTTCTCCGCTGCCTCAGAGCCAATAACGACATACAGGGAGTATCAATAGTGAACAGAACATACAAAGTGGCGGCGTTCGCGGATGATCTCCTCCTCTTCTTGAAGGAACCACACACATCGATCCCGCACTAGAGGAGCTTCAGAGGTTCCAGCAGCTTTCGAACTTTAAGATAAACCTCGCTAAATCGTTTGCACTTAACATTTCCCTACCTAGAGAGGTAGCCAGCCAGTGTAAGGAAAACTTCCCCTTTCGATGGAAAGAGGACACGATTAAGTATTTAGGAATATTCTTACCTACCAACATGACCGAGCTTTGCAGTAAAAATTTCCTACCGCTACTTAAAGCTATCACGACAGACTTGAAAAACTGGGAGAAAACCCATTTCTCCTGGTTCGGTAGAGCCGCTATAATCAAGATGAACGTGCTCCCCCGCTTCCTCTACTTGCTACAAACCGTGCCCATTGACCTTCCTCAGACTTTTTTTCGCCACATTCGGCAACAATTCACCCAGTTTCTATGGTTGCATAAACATCCGAGGAATAGGTACTCACAGCTAATAAAACCCAAATCCAAAGGTGGCATAGGCCTACCGGACATTGAAGCCTATCACCATGCGTGCCCCCTAACTCGCATTGTCGACTGGAATGTACACCATGATAGTAAAGACTGGGTCCCCATTGAAAACTCCTTCTCGGATATCCCTATACAGAGTGCTCCCTGGATACTGCCAACCCATATACCCCCCTCACTGACGGCACACCCGCTAATCCGCCCGACCCTTAAATGCTTTGCCCGAGCGATCAAATGACATAATAATTCCACAGTACCAGGCCCTCTCACACCCCTTAGACTCAATCCGGCATTCCCACCGGGCATGTCTACACAATTCATTCTTGACAGATGGCCCCATCTGTCTGTACGGGCACACCACTTTTATAAAGATGGTAAACTGCTAGATCGTACCGCCCTGCAAACCACCTCACCGGAAAAAACTGTCCCGCAGTGGACCTACTTACAGCTTCGTCATTATTTGAGGAGCATTGATAGAAACGCGGCTACCTCAAGACCCCTCACCCCATTTGAACACCTTTGCACACAAACAGAATGTCAGCAACATCTGATTTCAACTATCTACAACTTAAAAAAAGCAGACATAAAACCCACCTCTAGCTCTACATACTTAAAGTGGGGAAGGGACTTACAACAAGACCTCGCTGAGGAACATTGGGAAAGGATCAACATACTTGCGCATAAAGGGTCACTAAATGTATCTGTGCAAGAAAACAACTACAAGACCCTGACAAGATGGTACCGCACTCCGACCCTGCTCCACGCCATATTCCCACATGTCCTGGAGAAGTGCTGGAGATGTGGCGGGGATAGGGGCACTCTACCACACATCTGGTGGAGCTACCCACTGATCCAACAATTCTGGCAAAGTGTGTACGACGTATGCACAAGAGTAACCTCCTACTCATTAAACTTTACAGCAGCACAGCTCATACTTCACCACTCGCCCACACCAGTCCACATCTACCACAAGTCATTAACGATACACCTCATTAATGCCGCTAAGATGTGCATTCCCTTACTCTGAAATAAGCCACACGCTCCGACCATATCTGACTGGATACAGAAAGTGAATAGGATAGCTGAAATGGAAGAATTGATCCACACAGCAAATGACTCCCCATCTAAATTTTCACACAAGTGGGCCTGTTGGATCCACTTCTGCACCACTGATGAATACAAACGGTTAACAACCTAAATGACTAAGTACATATCTCACTGCCATGACTCACACGCAGTGAACACGTCAATCGGAATGAGCACTTTTCCTGCTAAACTGGAGAACCCCCGCCTGAATTAATGGAGTCCCACCTAGAAATCGCCAAACCACCTGCCACACATCTATGACTCAAGCCAAATGAGCTCGCTGTAATGCTAGGCAGAGACTCTTGACAGAGACCAAGAGGACCCCTGTTACCCCTCCCTGCCCTCCTTCCCCACCTCCCACTACTTTTTCCTATCCCTGGTCCCCCCTACACTTTCAACTCATGCTCGTCCCTATACTTGCAAGTCTTTCACCACAAACCACCTTCCATTAGCATCCTCATTAGGCTAGCTAGACCCCCATCACGTTGACAACCGACCATTTATAACAGTTCTACCATATGATACCGGAATAGGTCATACAATATCCCAGACAATCCCAGGACCCACCTCCATAAACACACTGTTATCATAGGAGACCACAAATATAACCTATGGTTACCCTTAGGACTTTATACACGTATCACCAGCGCCACATGATGAACACTGCCCCCTTTAACTACATCCTCACGACAGTCGATTGTTACCTAGATTCTTCGATACAGGCCTCTCAAAGCTAAAGTATGACATGAAAGGCTTTAATGACAATGCTCTGTACACTCTCCGTAACCCACGGTTGAATAAAATTGGAGGAGACTAGGCAAGAATAAAACTGGGGGGGAGGGGTGCGGCCGTCCCGTTCCCTGTACAGTTTGATCCCAGTTGGGGTGCGGGGGAGGGAGGCGGGCTGTGCCCACCCACCCGCAATAATTAAAGGTTGCTCCTGTCTGGAAGACGTAGATACACTCTCAACTGACCATCACCCCACAGCAGGATAGCGACTCCGCTTCTCTCTCCCTACCATGCTTCATAATGATCCACAGAGATGTACAAAATCTTACTGTGTCTTTGGACACATTTGTTGCTGATTGTATGGAACCTATATGCATACCTTGTACTGTTTAAACTTTCAATAAAATAAAAGTTGTTATTGGGAAAAAAAAACAGGGATGAACTATAATAAACCTTAATAAAGTGAAGAAAAGGAGGGAGCATTCTGACACCAAGGATGACCCTACACAGACACATAAATTCTCTTTGGGGAAATAGTACCAAAAAGTATTCTAAAAAGAACATAAAGGAATCATAGACCTACACAAGATCTCTATAAAAAGATTCATGCATAGGGAGATCAAGAAGGAACAATACAATGCCTCCTAAAAACTCTCAAACACAGAAGGCAAAAAAACTGTCGGTAGGTCCAAAAGATATAAATACCCCAGAAGCACAAATCCCTCAAAATACCGATATGAAAGGATACTTTCAGCAATCCCAACAACAAGTGGAGACACCTAATGATAGAGAGACGGATAACATAACAATGTACATATGTGGAAGGAAACTCTAGTAAGGATCAAGGGATACAGGCTGGAATAACAATGGAAGAAAAAAGAACTCAAAAGGAACCTTGGAGCATGGAAGCATATATAAAAGCATTTCCGACTAAAGGGGATATGGACAAGTATATATCCCACCTTGAAACCTGCTATAAGATAGAAATACAAGAGGTAAAGTCTTCCTTGGAAAATATTCAAGAGAAGATGAACGCTATGGAGACAAGGGTAACAAAACTGGAAGAGAAACTAATGAAATTGGAAATGGAAAAGCAAGAAATGTCTCAATGTCTTAAAAGGGTTTTACTGGAAATAGACAATCAAGAAAATAGAAGCAGAAGAAATAATATCAGGATTAGAGGTCTACCTGAAGCAACAGGGTCCAAGGATCTGGTACCAACTCTTCAAGGCATTTTTAATAATTTATTACAACAACCTCCAACAGAAGAAATCATATTGGATAGAGCACGTAGATCACTGGGCCCCAAGAATCAAGATCCACAGAGACCAAGAGATGTTATATGCAGAGTGAAGTTTTTTCAGATAAAAGAAAAAATTATGCGGGCAGCTCGACAACAAAAAACAATCGATTTTGATGAAGCTCAAATAGTTTTACTAAAGGATCTCTCTAAACACACACTAACTTTAAGGAACCACTTCTGGCATTGTTGAGAGAAAGAAACATCTTATATAAATGGAGATATCCATTTCAGATTCAAGTGTTTCATAAAGAGAAGAAAGCAGAATTCCAGGACATTGAAGATCTTCCAAACTTTTTGAAAACTCTACAGCTTCCAAATGTTTATTTACCACTTTGGCCTTCTAAACATCTTGGACAGTTGAACTGACTTTCCGGGAGGGGATAATGGGGGGTTTACTCCTTGATTTTGTGGTCTTGGGTGGGGGGGGGGGGACCTGGGGATTTCAATGGGTTCCCCCCTCCCCCCCTTTTTTCTCTCTCTCTCTTTTTTTTACATAAATGCACAAAGCATCACAGCCGATATACATGACTTATCAACATTTTTTTTTTTTGGTGATACCCACGAGTAGAGGTTTACTAATATAGCACCATAGTGGAGATACATGATTGGTTCATTTTTCATTTTTTTTTTTTATTAGTTTATAGCACCCAGGGGCAAGTAGGTTGGTTGTAATGGATTAATGCATAAGAGATGGGAGGAGGAGATGAGATAGGACAGGGATCACATTTTTGATCATGCCACTAAGAATACACTAATTTATTTACACTTTCTGATATTATTCACATACCAGTTTTCATCTTCACAGGTGTTAAGCAACATGTGCACTGTTTCACAGATGTAACACATTTTATCTTATAAAAGAGGAAGGGGGGGGGGCGGTAGGAAGAGGAACGAAACAGAGAGAGAGAGAGAGGAAGGGGAGAGGAAGAAAGGAAAAGGAAACATTTTTTTTTTTTGTGTCTCCTCTCTCGTTCCATGTGGGACGGAAAAGTGAAAAATCTGCAAGAACTTTGTAATAATATTCCCGAGTTTGAATTGTTTTTGTTGAGATATAAAGTAGAGTATCTATGTATGGTAATAAGATATTATGACCTATTCTGACTGGGGAGGAAATATAAAATAGATAGTAAGGAAACTGAATGATTGACCCCCCCGGTTATGAAGGAGTAGGATATGGACAGTATTCCCGGCGCCCCGTGGGGGATAATGAGGTGGGCATGGGGGGGACGGGGTGGAGGGATGGGGGAGGTTGTTCTCCCCCCCCCCCCCCCCCCCCCTCCCCCTCCTTTTTTTGTTTTGAAAATGTGCCGGATGGACGGTGCGGTGTCTTATGGGTTATCCCACACCCATCATATAGGGACCCTAATTATAGGTTAGACAGAAGGTCATATAGTTGGATAGTTGAAGCGGTTGCTTGGAGGGTGGGTACAGGGGGGGGGGGTGGAGTGAGTATTGAGCTTTTCCTCTTCGGTTTTTTTTTTTTCTCTTTTTTTCTTTTAGGCTGGGTCCCGTGAAATTCTGTTCATTCAATGTAAGAGGGCTAAATTCTTCATCTAAGAGATCACAGATCCTATATTTGCTCCATAAGCAAAAGGTCAGTGTGGTTTTCTTCCAGGAGACACATTTTCACTCAAATCATATCCCTAATATTGTTAATAAGTATTATCCAGTATGGCATCACGACACTTTCCCTTATTCCAAAGCTAGAGAGGTATCTATAGCTATACATATATCTCTTCCCCATCAGATTCTGGACTCCTGGGGAAGCAGGGATGGCAGAGCCCTACTCTTAAAGGTATCCATCTATGGGAGGAAATATATGTTTATCAATGTATATTTACCAAATCAAGAGCAAATTAAAGTAGGGATACACATGGTAATAGAGTTAATTGAAAAAGCGGAAGGCATTGTACTCATTGGTGGGGATTTTAATTTTGTTTTGGATTTGAGCCAAGACTCTACTGCGACTCGCCCATTTCAAAATAATAAGCAGACGAATAAATTTAAGAAGGTTATGGAAAAACTAAAACTGCTTGACATTTGGCGAGTGCATCATCCCAAAGATAGGGATTATACATTCTATTCTAGAGTGCATAATACATACCATAGGATAGATTTCTTCCTTATAAATCAATTTGGTTTGCCGACAGTATCCTCTTCGGAAATGGGTAGTTTTGTTTGGTCCGATCATGCCCCAGTCTTTGTGGAGCTGGAGCTTTTGGACCACAAAAAATCTTGAGGGCTATGGAAAGTAAATGAAAATTTGCTGAAAGACGAGGTGTGTATTTCTGAAATCCGTCAAGCCGGCCCATGACAAACTTTCAAATAGATATCGTAAATGATGAAACCTCCTTTCCCATTCAATGGGAAACATTAAAATGTGTATTAAGGGGAATTTTCATAAAACACGGAGCCAGACTGAAAGCAAGTAAAATAAATAAAATGTCTTCTCTGTTAAAGGATATCTCAACTTATGAAAAAATTCATAAACAGAACCCTACTTCGATAAACCTGATAAAATTAGCAGAAAAACAGAACAAATTACAAGCGTTATTAATGAACAAACATTGAAAATAAGAGATAAAAATTGAGCTTTGTATTTTATAAAGGGGAATAAACCAGGAAGACTTTTGGCAAGGGCCCTACAACAACAGACAGTTACCACTTCTATAATAAAAATTCAAAAAACATCAAAGGAAAAAACATCCAACCCCAAAGAGATCTTAGAGGTATTTCAAATTTTTTATTCTAAACTATATAATGTCACGAACCAAAAGACAGGAACGGCAATAGGGAAGCTCCCTCAAAAATATGAAAATATATAGAAGAAACTGCACTACCAACTGTACCCAAAGAAATATCAGAGGAACTAGAAACGGAGATTTCATTAGAAGAAATACAGAAAGTTATTGGTACTATGGCACTGGGGAAAAGCCCAGGACCAGACGGATTTACTACTCCATTTTATAAAACACTGGGAGAGAGTATAGGACCTGTGGTATGCAGGACCTTTAATGCCGTCTCCGCCTCACGGCCCTTCACGCTGCAGGGTATAGAAGCTCACATCTCCGTAATACCCAAACCAGAAAAAGATCACACTATGTGTGGGAATTATAGGCCCATCTCTCTTATGAATATCGATTTGCGGATATTTTCTAAAATTATAGAGGAAAGACTCACCCCAGTTTTACCTACATATGTCCATTTGGACAAGGCGGGTTTCGTGAGAGGCCGTGAGGCAAGGGATAATACTTTGACGACAATTACATTGATTGAATATGTCTGGAGGAGCTCCATCCCATCCTGCCTTTTGTCCATAGACGCTGAAAAAGCTTTTGACAGGGTGGGATGGTGTTTCCTGGAAGAAATTTTGAAGCAATGGGGCATCGGCCCCCAATTATTGTAAAAAATAATGGCATTGTATAGTAAGCTCCAAGTGAGGGTCCAGATAAATGGGACCCTGTCGGAACCAATATCTATCACAAATGGAACCCGACAGGGCTGTCCCCTCTCCCCGCTGCTGTATGTATTAGTAATGTAACACCTTACTAACGCTATACAAAATAATCCAGATATTCAAGGGATCAAAATAAAAGGAAAGGAATATAAAATGCCTGTATATGCAGATGATCTTTTGTTATATATTACTAACCCAATTATAACCATCCTGTATCTCATTCAGGAGTTCGAACGGTTTGAAGCAATAAGTGATTTTAAAGTGAACTATGATAAAACCGAAGCATTAAACATCTCACTAGCGAATAAAACCCAAACCCATCTCCAAAAAAATGTTTCCTTTAAATGGAAACCGACAGCCATTAAATATTTGGGGATATGCATACCCCGAAATCTAGATAAATTAATAGAACTTAATCATGCCCCTCTGATTGACAAGATGTTAAAATTACTCCAAAAATACGACAAAAAAAACGTTTTCATGGATGGGAAGGATAAATATAATAAAAATGGACATTCTTCCAAAATTATTGTATGTGTACCAGGCTGTGTACCCATTCCCCCCCCCTCGCCGCTATCATCCGTAAATTACGATCGGCGGTGGGTGGGTTCATTTGGGAACACAAACCCTCCCGAATTAAGTGGAATATATTGGTTAGATCTAAATTAAAAGGGGGGCTGGCTCTTCCGGATTTCACAAAATAAATGCAAGCTATACACATAACCAGGGCGGTAGACTGGTTTCACAACACTAAATGTAAACAATGGGTTGGATTAGAGGAGGATACTCTTGGCATGAAATTGAAGTCTGTACATTGGGTTAAATCAACAAGTCATCCTAAAGGAGTATAAATGCCATTGTTGGTGCATTCCACTTTGAGAGTATGGGACCTACTTATAAAGAAGGGAGCCCTCTCAACTCAAATTGGACCTATGACACCCCTGTTCTCCAACCCGGATTTTCAACCAGCACTAGAGGCCACTAGTTTTCTGGAATGGCAGAGAGGGGATGATATAAGACTGGCACAGATCCTGGTGGGGGGCAAGGTTCCTCCAATGCGTACTTTAGGTGGAGAAAGAACAAATAAATGGATGCAATATCAGCAATTATAGGCATATATCCATTCCATAGAACAACAAGGGAAAATAGAAAGGTCACCTACAGAATTTGAACAATTTCTGTTACAAACACACAAACCGGTCCATGTGTTATCAAAGATATACAAGGATCTGCTGCCCAGAAATTTGGATAATGAAGTAATATATTTAAATAAATGGGGAGAAGAGATTGGGAAAACAATATCTATACCACAGTGGGAAAAATTACTGATCCTAACACATAAGCTGTCCCCGTTGACCAAATATCAGGAAAGAAATTACAAAATTATAGATGGTATCGATGTCCAGTTGATCTTCACAAAATAGAGGAAAATGTATCAGAAATGTGTTGGATATGTAAAAGGGCTGAAGGGACTATGTCGCATATGTGTCTGCCAACTCTGGGCGGAAGTATTCGGGATATACAGAGAAATCTCTAATTCTACTTTACAATCGGATATACTTGTTGCCATATTGTCAATGATTCCTGGCTCAATAAAAGCTATTAAGAGAGATGTCTTGCGACATATGTTGACAGCAACAAGAACTGGAAGAGGGAAACTGCTCCCTCAATGGCAGAATGGGTGTGCGAGATGGGCGAGATGCGACTAATGGAGGAAACAATTAGCACTGAGACTGGATCATATGAACATTTTAGAGAAATATGGGACAAATGGGATGTGTTTCGAACCTCAAAATCATTAATGAAATATTTATAACTATATTAGAGCTCCGGGGCCTACCCCCCCCCCCCTTTTTTTTTTCTCTTCTCTTTCTTTTTGTGATGTTGGCTGGGTGTATGTATGAGGGGTTTGGGGGGGAAGGATTATACTTCCAGACCTGGCGCCCTTCATATAGAGGGTAATGCACAGGAAAGGAATATCAAATGAAGGAATTAACATTATAGGAAGGGAAAGGAAGCTTGTATAAGAGAAAGATATGATTAGCATTTTTTTTTTTAGGCCTAAACTATGGGTAAGACTGGACCGGAAATAAGAAGTTCATACCTCTTCGAGAATAATAGATCATGAATACTAGGAAATATGTATTGTAAGATATAAGCATGATTTCTTGTTCATGGTCATATTATGTTTATCCCCCTGTTTGTATGTATAAAAATAAAAAATAAATAAACAAATATAATAAATACAAAGTCATTTGGAGTGATGAGACCAAAATTGAGCTTTTTTGCCACAACCATACATGCTCCATTTGGAGACGTGTCAACATGGCCTGTGAAACACGGAGGTGGATCGTTGATGTTTTGGGGATGTGTGAACTACAAAGGCACAGGAAATTTGGTCAAAATTGATGGCAAGATGAATGCAGTGTATTATCAAAAAATACTGGAGGAACATTTGCATTCATCAGCTGTGTATGGGACGTACTTGGACATTCCAACATGACAATGATCCAAAACACAAGGCCAAGCCGACCTGTCATTGGATACAGCAGAATAAAGTGAAGGTTCTGGAGTGGCCATCTCAGTCTCCTGACCTCAATATCATTGAGCCACTCTGGGGAGATCTCAAACGTGCATGCAACACAGCCCAAGAAGCCTAATCCACAAATACCACAAAAGATTTCAAACTGTCATTGATGTTAAAGGGGGCAATACACGGTATTAAGAACTGAGGTATGTAAACTTTTGATCAGGGTCATTTGGGTAGTTTCTGTTGTCATTATGATTTAAAAAGAGTAAACACAGTTTATTGATAATAAATGGCGTCAGCCAAACACTAACCACTAGTGAAAGAAAAGTTTGTGTTATCAGTCATATTCTCTGAAAAAAGAAACCATTAATTCTGCCAGGGTATGTAAACTTAAGAGCACAACTGTAGTTAGGCACACATTTAACCCTTGATTGCTCTAGATGTTAACCCCTTCCCAGCCAGTGTCATTAGTACAGTGACAGCATATAATATCACTGATCACTGTATTAATGTCACTAATAATGTTAATGGCAGTTAGTCAGTCCCCCCCCTCCAGCGTCAGTTAGTGCAGGATTGCTCACTGCACTATCGCAATCCCATTATAAGTCACTGAGCACCGCCATTAGTAGTATAAGAAAAAGTAAATAAAATTTCAGTTGCTATAACTTTCAAGCAAACCAGTCAATATACTCTTAATGGGATTTTTTTTTTTTATCAAAAATACATTTTGGCTAACCCTTATGAAGAAATTTTGACATTTTTTTTATTGCATATGTTTTGTAGCAGAAAGTAAAAATATTGGTTTTGTTTTAAAAATTTTCTGTCTTTTTTCATTTATATCACAAAAAATAAAAAACCCAGTGGTCATCAAATACCACCAAAAGAAAGCTCTATTTGTGTGAAAAAAATACATTAATTTTGTTTGGGTACAGCGTTGCATGACTGCGCAATTTACAGTTAACCATTTACGAATCTTTATTTTTTGCTAGAAAATTACTTAGGACCCCCAAACATAAATATTTTTAGCAGAGACCCTAGAGAAAAAAATGGCAGTCATTGCAATTTTTTATGTCACATTTGCATAGCGGTTTTTCAAACTTTATTTTTTGGAACAAAAAATACATTTCAATGAATTTTAATGCAAAAAATCACAATATATAACCCAATTGTAAAATATAAAAGATGATGTTACCCCCTAGTAAACATATACCAAACATGTCATGCTTAAACCACTTCAGCCCCGGGAAGGATTTCCCCCTTTAGGACCAGAGCAGAGCACTTTTTGTGATTTGGCACTGCGTCACTATAACTGACAATTGCGCGGTAGTGAGACTCTGTACCCAAACAAAATTTGCGTCTTTTTTTTCCCCACAAATAGAGCTTTCTATTGGTGGTATTTGATCACATCTGCGTCATTTCTGATCACCGCTATAAACAAAAGAAGAGCAATAATTTTGCAAAAAAAACTATATTTCTTACTTTTTGCTAAAATACATACCCAAAAAAAAACAAAAAACAATTTTTCATCGGTTTTGGCCGATTTATATTCTTCCTCATATTTTTGGTTAAAAAAAAATCACAATCGGCGTATATTGACTGGTTTGCGCAATGATGAGAGTTAATTTATGAGGTTTTTATTTTTCTTAGTTTTTTACTAGTAATGGCGGCGATCTGCGATTTTTAGTGGCACTACGATATTGCAGCGGACATGTCGGACCATTTTGACACTTTTTTGGGACCAAGGACATTTATACAGCTATCAGTGCTATGAAAATGCACTGATTACTGTATAAATGTCACTGGCAGGGAAGGAGTTAACCTGCAGGGGGCGCTCTAAGGGTTAAGTGTATTCCCTGTGTGTGTTACTAACTGTTTGGGGGCTGCGCTGAGTGGGGGAGGAGAGTGACAGGGATACAGGGAGCCTGCAATCACATTCCTTCCCCCTGTCAGAACGGAGATCCATGTGTTTACATATACAGTCCTCCATTCTGTCACTGCGGGGAAGCCATCGCGGGTAGCCGGCGGACATTGAGTCCGCCCCACCCGCTCCCTGGCTCCCCCGGAACACAGTGAGCGCGCGCATGCTCATGATCCATAATCTCGCAGCTGCAGTCAGGTGACAGCGGTTTGCGATATCGAACCACTTTGCGGCCGGCTGGCGACGGCGGGTGGTGGGCAAGTGGTTAAAATTGTGCATGCTCGTGGAGTGACAAACTACGATACATAATAATCTACATAGGCAACACTTTTGTTGTTGTTTGTTGTTGTTTACAGATTACCTGTTTAGCATTACAGAGGAGGTCTAGCACTATAATTATTGCTCTCACTATATTGTACGTGGGAATACCTCACGTGTGGTGGGAACACTGTTTACATATGCATGCATGATTTACGTATGCATTTGCTTCTGCACACGAGCAATGAGGGATGGGGGCACTTTCATTTTTCTTTTCTTTATTTTTTTTTATTTTTTTACATTGTCCCTTTATTTCTATTTTATTTATTTGTTATCACTTTTATTCCTATCACAAGGAATGTAAACATCCCTTGTAATAGAAATAAGAGATGACAGGTCCTGTTTATGGGGAGATTTGGGATCTATAAGACCCCAAACCTCTACTCTACCTTTGAAAGCATCAGGTCAAAAAAAAAAGCCATTGGCCCGATGCAAGTGACGTCATGACGGCACTCTGGTCTCTCCTAGATCATAGAGTTGGGGAAAGAGGATCTGCTCTCTCCTCACCTCTGTGACCAGCCTTGCCAGTGAGAATGGTAGGCCTGAAAAACACCGGTGAGTAAATATTTTATTATATCTTTTCATGTGACAACACTGAAGAAATTACACTTTGTTACAATGTAAAGTAGTGAGTGTACAGCTTGTATAACAGTGTAAATTGCTGTCCCCTCAAAATAACTCAACACACAGCCATTAATGTCTAAAAGACTGGCAACAAAAGTGAGTACACCCCTGAGTGAAAATGTCCAAATTGGGATTGTTAGTGTTACAAGGTCTCAGGTGTGAATGGGGAGCAGGTGTGTTAAAGTTGGTGTTATCTCATTCTCTCACACTGGTCACTGGAAGGTCAACATGGCACCTCAAGGCAAAGAACTCTGAGGATCTGAAAAAAAGAATTGTTGCTCTACATAAAGATGGCCTAAGCTATAAGAAGATTGCCAAGACCCTGAAACTGAGCTGCAGCACAGTGGCCAAGACCATACAGTGGTTTAACAGGACAGGTTCCACTCAGAACCTGCCTTGTCAAGATTGACTAAAGGAGTTGAGTGCACGGGCTCAGCATCATATCCAGAGGTTGTCTTTGGGAAATAGACATATGAGTGCTACCAGCATTGCTGCAGAGGTTGAAGGGGTGGGGGGTTAGCCTGTCAGTGCTCAGACCATACGCTGCACACTGCATCAAATTGGTCTGCATGGCTGTCGTCCCAGAAGGAAGCCTCTTCTAAAGATGATGCACAAGAAAGCCCGCAAATAGTTTGCTGAAGACAAGCAGACTAAGGACATGGATTACTGGAACCATGTCCTGTGGTCTGATGAGACCAAGATAAACTTACTTGGTTCAGATGGTATCAAGCGTGCGTGGCAGCAACCAGGTGAGGAATACAAAGACAAGTGTATAATGTTCCAAATACAAAAATAAATCTCAGTATTTGTAGCAGCGCTTCATATTCATACATCCACTCCTGGTGTATATCAATAGTGACAGTTCATCAAGGGTTAATCTAAGATCTTGCTTAGGAGATTCTTATTGTGCACCATCCACCATCCCATGGCACCACGTGGGAAACCCCCGCAGGGGATGCACTTACCACAAAAAGGCAAGTAGAACACCTTCAAAACACTCAGTAATGAAATCTTCCTTGTCAGCATGCTATCACACAAAAGGGCAAGTAAATGCCTTCAAGGCACTCTGTGATGGAATCTTCCTTGTCAGCGTGCTATATCTTTACCTCTCCGTGCATGAATTGGCAGACAAACAGAAAGACCTCTCATAGCGTAACTCTGTACGTTTTTATTGGGCCCCAAATCACCCTTTAAAACTTACACTTACAATATATACATTAAAATACAGCAGTTAAAATAATCGGTATATCACAATATCCAAGAGTCAGCAACGGGAGACCGAAAACGTTGGGCTAAGCGTAATTCCCTTCATCACTTCCTACTGGGAGTCCTGATCTGGGGCTGCATGAGTGCTGCTGACACTAGGGAGCTACAGTTCATTGAGGGAACCGTGAATGCCAACATGTACTGTGACATACTGAAGCAGAGCATGATCCCCTCCCTTCAGAGACTGGGCTGCAGGGCAGTATTGCAATATGATAACGACCTAAAACACACACTTTACGATGACCACTGCTTTGCAAAATAAGCTGAGGGTAAAGGTAATGGACTGGCCAAGCATGTCTCCAGATCTAAACCCTATTGAACATCTGTGGGGCATCCTCAAACGGTGGAGGAGCACATGGTCTCTAACATGCACCAGCTCTGTAATGTCATCATGGAGGAGTGGAAGAGGACTCCAGTGGCACCTGTAAAACTCTGGTGAACTCCATGCCCAAGAGGGTTAAGTTGGTGCTGGAAAATAATGGTGGCCTCACAAAATATTGACACTTTGGGTCCAATCTGGACTTCTTTTAGGGGTGTACTCACTTTTGTTGCCAGCGGTTTATACATTCATGGCTGTGTGTTGAGTTATTTTGAGGGGACAGCAAATTTACACTGTTATACAAGCTGTACACTCACTACTTTACATTGTAGCAACGTGTCATTTCTTCAGTGTTGTCACATGAAAAAATACAATAAAATATTTACAAAAATGTCAGGGGTGTACTCACTTTCGTGAGATACTGTATATGTATACTGTATGTATTTTGCTCTTGAAGTAGCACAGTGCTAAATAGCAAAAAATGGCCTGTTTAAGAGGTCAAGTGGTTAATTAGTATCCTTGTCACTTATTGTCAGTGTAAGTATGTTTTAGGTAGGAGAAAAAAAACAAAATGTGCACTATTGTTTCTGGACCCTACTATGGGTACAAACAACAAATAACATACATATATGTGGTATTGCTGCGATCATCAGGAGCAGGAGAATTTATTTTGGGTTGTTGTTTGGTGGTAATTTATGGTAATAAAAAGAAATATACAGCTAAATTTATTTTTCTCTTTTACTATTTTGGGCAAGGTTTACTCTGATTATAAAAAAAAACACAGGAGACATCCATTACCATTTACTACCAAAAGAAACACAATTTGTTCTGAAAGAAACAAGGTATAATCCACCCGGATAAACAAAGAAGTTGTGATGATATATGTACAGTTTTACTAATGCATGTCAAAATTGTGTTCAGGCATAAACATTTGTTTTACCCTCAATCACCAAGGAGTTAAAGAGGCAATGGTTAAATAAGTCCTTAGTCTAAAACATGTACAAATTCTAAAAAAATAAAACTCTTTCATTACATTTGCTTTTCAACCTACAGTACCTTAAGGAATATCTTCATAAAATACTCCAAATACCCCCCTTCACATCTGGAGGCTCCTGTTTACAGCTGAAGCCCCCTTAACACCAGGAACACCCATTCACATCAGGGCCTCCCTTTTGCATCAGAGTCTCCCCGTTCAGATCTGAAAATGCAATATAACCATGTGTTTTTACCACCACCCAAATGCAGGCGTAAACATAGCCTTAAAGCTGAATTAATCCCTCCTATCCTTTTCAGTCAAGGAAGCTTGCCATCTTTTCATCTGCAACTGCCATGGTGCTGCACATTTGATTAGTTATGACACAAGCTACAGTATCTGATGGTTTTACAGTTTGGTTGAGGGCTCAAGCAAATGTGATTCCTGGCATGCCCAGAATGTAACTGTTTTTGCAGCTGTTAAATCAATGGGTTTAATTCCACTTTAATCATTTACCTACCAAAGTATTCATAATTCTGTTCAGTCAGTATTGTAGTTCATACTCCTTTGCCATACTACAAAGGCAGATAAAAATATTATTTCCTTTTTTAACATTGCTGCTTGTCACACGGTGATAATTCATTCTTGAGTAAGAAAAACTGACCCAGGGCAAAAGGTGTTACTTACTGACTATGCGGTGTAGTAAGTAAGCGTAGTTTAAGAAACTGTTAGTTTTAGGGAAACAAATCCCTCTGTCCTTCTTTCCTCATCAGTTATCTCTCTTTTTCATATAATTTTTTAGAACTCTAAAAAAAATATATATTAACCCCTTCCTTACCAGCGTATAGTAATAATACGCCGGCAAGGTGCACTCCCCATCCTGGGTGGACGTCATATGATGTCCTTCCGGTTTTTACCCCGGGACCCCGGCCTTCCATGATCGAGGTAAAGAGCCAATAAAATTGTCTCTTTACCATGTGACCAGCTGTGTCCTATCATAGCCGGTCACTTCCGACCAAAAAAAACAGCGGCGTACACGTCGCTCGTGCGCGCCCCCGGGGGCACGCAGCACGGCGATCAGGGTTCGGGCTTGTCCCTTGGACCTCACGGTAAAGAGCTAATCATATAACAGCTCGTTACCGCAGATTCTTGTCATTCTATGACCGGCTGTGATTAGACACAGCCAGTCACAGAATGACAAGAATCTGCGGTAACGAGCTGTTACCGGGTTCTCCTCTTCACACAGCTCGTTACTGCTCACTGTGTGCACCAATCTCACTGATTGCCCCCCTGTCACCTGCCCATCAGAGTACCTGTCACTTGTCCATCAAAGTACCTGAGCACCTGTCACCTGCCCATCAGAGTACCCGAGTACCTGTCACCTGCCCATCAGAGTACCCAAGTACCTGTCACCTGCCCATCAAAGTACCCGAGTACCTGTCATCAACCCATCTGAGTACCCGAGTACCTGTCACCAGCCCATCAGAGTACCCGAGTACTGCATCACCAAATTCAGCACATGCGCCAGGCAAGGGATGTGCGTCAAACCGGCTAGGCCCAGAGCAGCTATGAGATTTCGCCCATTATCGCACACCACCAGGCCGGGCTTGAGGCTCAGTGGCAATAACCACTCATCGGTCTGTTGTTCAATGCCCGTCCACAGCTCCTGCGCAGTGTGGGGTTTATCCCCCAAACATATCAGTTTTAAAACAGCCTGCTGTCGTTTCCCCCTGGATGCGCTGAAGTTGGTGGTGAAGGTGTTACGCTGACCGGATGAGGAGGTGGTAGAGGATGAGGAAGCAGAGGAGGAGGCAACAGGAGGCAAAGAGAAATGCCCTGCAATCCTGGGTGGCGGAAGGACATGCGCCAAACTGCTAGCCGCCTCAGGCCCACCCGCCACTATATTTGCCCAGTGTGCAGTTAGCGAGATATAGCGTCCCTGCCCGTGCTTACTGGTCAAAGTATCAGTGGTTATGTGGACCTTGCCACAGATGGCGTTGCGCAGTGCACACTTGATCTTGTCCCCGACTTTTTTGTGCAGGGAAGGGATGGCTCACCTGGAAAAGCAGTGGAGGCTGGGAACCACGTACTGTGGGACAGCCACCGCCACCAGGTTTTTAAAACTGTCCGTGTCCACCAGACGGAATGACAGCATTTCAAAGGCCAGGAATTTTGAAATGCTGGCATTCAGGGCCAGGGATCGCGGGTGGGTAGGGGGGTACTTCCTCTTTCTCTCCAGTGTTTGGGAGATGGACAGATGTAAGCTTCCATGGGACCATGGTGTGGAAATGCTTGGGGACGGTGGCGGACATGGTGGTGTTGCTGTCACATCCTCTGTTTGCTGGGTGGCAGGTGACACTGGCACTGTAGAGGTGGAGGAAGAGGCCGAGACAGCAGCAGAAGAGGAAGCAGGAGGAGCCCCAGACCTTTATTGGATTTTGAGGTGCTTATTCCACTGCACCTTGTGCTTTGCATTTAGATGCCGGGTCATGCAGGTTGTGCTCAGGTTTATAAAATTTATGCCTCGCTTCAGGCTCTCATTGCACAGCGTGCAAACCACTTGTGTCTTGTCATCAGCACATTGTCTGAAGAACTGCCATGCGGGGGGAACGCCTTTGAGCTGCCTTTGGTGTGCTAGGTCCCTGGGTGCGGTGGGTAGTAGCAGGTCTACTGTCTAGGGGACGGTCGCTCCGCTTTTGCAAAATGCTTCCTTTTTTGCTGTGCTAGTGCCTCTGTGCGACCACCACCTCTTCCTCCAAACTGCACACGTTACTCGCATGACCTTCATTCCATGTGGGGTCTAGGACCTCATCATCCTCCACATCATCTTCCACCTACTCTTCACCAGTGCCCTCCTTGTCAGTCTGCACACTGTACAAAGCCGCAGCAGTTGGCACCTGTGTTTCGTCATCATCATCAGAGATGTGCTGCGATGGTGTCCTCATCCTGCAACAGAAATGGTTGGGCATCGGTGCACTCAATGTCTTCCACTTCTGGGGCAGGGCTATGTGGATGGCCCACGGAAAGCACACCAGCAGAGTCATCAAAAAGCATAAGAGACTGCTGCATAACTTGGGGCTCACACTGCTTGGCTGATTTACAAAGGGCTGAGGTGAAAGACAGATGGCCATGGGGTTCAGGTGCCAACTCTGAGCTTTGAGCAAGGGACTGGGTGGGAGACAATGTGAAGGAACTGGAGGCATTGTCAGCCACCCAATCTACTATCGCCTGTACTTGTTTTGGCCTCACCATTCGTTGAGCGGCATTCGGGCCTAGCATATAACGTTGAAGGTTCTGTTGGCTACTTGCACCTGAGGAAGGTGTTTCACTTGTGCGTGTAGCTGGCACAGATCTACCACATCTTCTCCTTGCAACAGGAGCTTCACCAACACCAGCAGCACCACGACCACGTCCCTTATTTGACGCTCTCCTCATTCTGGACACAAATGTACTATTTAGCACAATTTTTTTTAAACCAGCAATGTAGACGCAGCAGGATCTTCTCCCTATAGCAGTATAAGATGATTTTAGAACACTAATCTATCCCTCACAGGAGCAGCAGCAACCTCTCCCTATAGCACTATGAGATGATTTTAGAACCCTAATCAATCCCTAACATCAGCACCAGGAACCTCTCCCTATAGCAGTATGAGATGATTTTAGAACACTAATATATCCTTCACAGCAGCAGCAGGAACCTCTCCCTATAAGAGTATGAGATGATTTTGGAATGCTAATCTATCCCTCACACCAGCACCAGGAAGGAACCTCTCCCTATAGAGTATGAGATGATTTTAGAACACAAATCTATCCCTCACACCAGCAGCAGGAACCTCTCCCTATACCAGTGTTGCCAACCGCCAGTAAATTTACTGACAGTCTGTAAAAATCAGTGATTTTTACAACTGTCTACAAATATCAGGGTCTGATAATTTGTCATGCTGTGCTGACTTTTTAAGTGTAAACTGGGCAAACTACTTGATATGGGTATTGTCAGTGTTTCCATGTTGTGTTTAAATATCAATTGTCTTTGTTTTTAATAGGAGTTCAGTTATTTTTCAGGTTGCCAGTAAAAAATGTGCTCCGCCAGTACATTTTCCATGTTTTGCCAGTAAAAAACGCAGCGGGAGGTTGGCAACACTGCCCTATACCAGTATGATATCATTTTAGAACACTAATCTGTCCCTCACACCAGCAGCAGGAACCTCTCCCTATACAAGTATGATATGATTTTAGAACACAAATCTGTCCCTCAAAGCAGCAGCAGGAACCTCTCGTTATACCAGTATGAGATGATTTTAGAACACTAATCTGTCCCTCACACCAGCAGCAGGAACCCCTCCCTATACAAGTATGATATGATTTTAGAACACTAATCTGTACCTCACACCAGCAGAAGGAACCTTTCCCTATAGCAGTATGAGATTATTTTAGAACACTCATCTATCCCTCACAGTAGCAGCAGGAACCTCTCCCTATAGCAGTATGAGATGATTTTAGAACGCTAATCTATCCCTCACACCAGCACCAGCAAGGAACCTTTCCCTATAGCAGTATGATGTGCTTTTAGAACACGAATCTATCCCTCACAGCAGCAGCAAGAACCTCTCCCTATAGCAGTATGAAATTATTTTAGAACACTATTCTGTCACTCACACCAGTAGCAGGAACCTCTCCCTATACCAGTATGATCTGATTTTAGAACACTAATCTGTCCCTCACAGCAGCAGCAGGAACCTCTCCTTATAGCAGTATGAGATGATTTTAGAACACTAATCTATCCCTAACATCAGCACCAGGAACATCTCCCTATAGCAGTATGAGATGATTTTAGAACACTAATCTATCCCTCACAGCAGCAGCAGGAACCTCTCCCTATAGCAGTATGAGATGATTTTATAATGCTAATCTATCCCTCACACCAGCACCAGGAAGGAATCTCTCCCTAAAGAGTATGAGATGATTTTAGAAAACAAATCTACCCTCAAAGCAGCAGGAACCTCTCCCTATAGCAGTATGAGATGATTTTAGAACACTAATCTGTCCCTCACACCAGCAGCAGGAACCTCTCCCTATACCAGTATGATATGATTTTAGAACACTAATCTGTCCCTCACACCAGCAGCAGGAACCTCTCCCTATACAAGTATGACATGATATTAAAACATAAATCTGTCCCTCAAAGCAGCAGCAGGAAACTCTCGCTATACCAGTATGAGATGATTTTAGAACACTAATCTGTCCCTCACACCAGCAGCAGGAACCTCTCCCTATACAAGTATGATATGATTTTAGAACACTATTCTGTCCCTCACACAAGCAGCAGGAACCTCTCCCTATACCAGTATGATATGATTTTAGAACACTAATCTGTACCTCAGACCAGCAGCAGGAACCTCTCCCTATACCAGTATGATAGGATTTTACAACACAAATCTGTCCCTCACTGCAGCAGCAGGAACCTCTCCCTATAGCAGTATGAGATGATTTTAGAACACTAATCTGTCTGTCACAGCAGCAGCAGCATGAACCTCTCCTTATAGCAGTATGAGATGATTTTAGAACACTAATCTGTCCCTCACACCAGCAGCAGGAACCTCTCCCTATACCAGTATGATATGATTTTAGAACACTAATCTGTCCCTCACACCAGCAGCAGGAACCTCTCCCTATACAAGTATGATATGATATTAAAACATAAATCTGTCCCTTGAAGCAGCAGCAGGAAACTCTTGCTATACCAATATGAGATGATTTTAGAACACTAATCTGTCCCTCACACCAGCAGCAGGAACCTCTCCCTATACAAGTATGATATGATTTTAGAACACTAATCTGTCCCTCACACCAGCAGCAGGAACCTCTCCCTATACCAGTATGATATGATTTTAGAACACTAATCTGTACCTCACACCAGCAGCAGGAACCTCTCCCTATACCAGTATGATAGGATTTTACAACACAAATCTGTCATTCACTGCAGCAGCAGGAACCTCTCCCTATAGCAGTATGAGATGATTTTAGAACACTAATCAATCCCTCACAGCAGCAGCAGACACCTCTCTCTATAGCAGTATGAGATGATTTTAGAACACTAATCCATCCCTCACAGCAGCAGCAGGAACCTCTCCCTATAGCAGTATGAGATTATTTTAGAACGCTAATCTATGCCTCACACCAGCACAGGGAACCTCTCCCTATAGCAGCATGAAATGATTTCAGAACACTAATCTGTCCCTCACACTAGCAGCAGGAACCTCTCCCTATAACAGTATAATATGATTTTAGAACACAAATCTATCACTCACAGCAGCACCAGGAACCTCTCCCTATAGCAGTATGAGATTATTTTAGAACGCTAATCTATGCCTCACACCAGCAGCACGAACCACTCCCTATACCAGTATGATATGATTTTAAAACACTAATCTGTCCCCCACACTAGCAGCAGGAACCTCTCCCTATAACAGTATAATATGATTTTAGAACACAAATCTATCACTCACAGCAGCACCAGGAACCTCTCCCTATAGCAGTATGAGATGATTTTAGAACACTAATCTGTCACTCACACCAGCAGCAGGAACCTCTCCCTAAACCAGTATGATATGATTTTAGAACACTAATCTATCCCTCACAGCAGCAGCAGGAACCTCTCACTATAGCAGTATGATATGATTTTAGAACGTTATTCTATCCCTCACACCAGCACCAGGAAGGAACTTCTCCCTATAGCAGTATGAAAGATTTTAGAACACTAATCTATCCCTCACAGCAGC
>BLSH010530435.1:147356-165779 GCA_018402905.1 Glandirana rugosa
ATAACTAGTGTGGACTACATGACTACTGGCTAGAGTAAAGGACGGTCCTTTCATCTTTTATGGGGGGTTTACTGGGGAAGAACCTTTCATCTGTAGGGTTCCGTAAATCATTCCCAATACCACTTAAAAAACTTCAACATTAAAAAAGGGTGTTAATTCCATTGTCCTGGTGTTCCAGGACCTTCAAAAGTGCAAGAGGTAGTCAGGAAATTATATGTGTAATTTATGCTCCTAGAACGCCTGATGGCGCTCCCTGCCTGTTGGGCCTCTGTATGTGGCCAGGCTGTGTAAAAGACTCACACATGTGGTCTTGCCATACTCAGGAGGAGTAGTAGAATGTATTTTGGGGTGTAATTTGTGGTATGCATATGCTGGGTGTGAGAAATAACCGTTAACATATGACAATTTTGGACGAAAAAAAAAAATCTTCATTTTGCAAAGAATTGTGGGAAAAAATTACAACTTCAAAAAATTCACCATAACCCTTACTAAATGCCTTGGGATGTCTACTTTCCAAGAAGGGGTCATTTGGGGGGTATTTTCTACTTTCCTGGCAGGAAATGAGATCGGTCATCAGTACATCAGGTGTGATCAATATTCAGTGATTGGCACCATAGCTTGTAGACTATAACTTTCACAAAGCCCAAATAATATACACGAATTTGTTTTTTTTTAACCAAAGATATGTAGCAGTATAAATTTTGGCCAAAATTTATGAAGAAAAATTACTAATTTGCAAAATTTTATAACAAACGAAGAAAAATTATTTTTTTTACAAAATGTTTGGTTTTTTTTTTTAATTATAGCGCAAAAAATAAAAAACCCAGCGATGATTAAATACCACCAAAAGAAAGCCCTATATGTGTGAAAAAAAGGACGTAAATTTCATATGGGTACAGTATTGCATGACTGAGTAATTGTCATTCAAAGTGTGAGAGCGCTGAATGCTAAAAATTGTTGTTAAGTGCCCAGTGGTCAAGTGGTTAAACGTCGCCTATGGAGATTTTTAAGTACCAAAGTTTGTCGCCATTCCATGATCAAGCGCAATTTTGAAGCTTGACATGCTGAGTATCATTTTACTCAGCGTAACATTATCTTGCACAATTCTAGAAAAAAATTGGGTTAACTTTACTGTTCTCTTTTTAATTCAGAAAAGTGTAGTTTTTCCAAAAAAATTGCATTTGCAAGACCGCTGCACAAATAGTGTGACAAAGTATTGCAACGACTGCAATTTTGGTGTTTGAAAAATATATAATGTTTGGGGGGTTCCAAGTAATTTTTTAGCAAAAAAAAAATATTTTAACTTGTTTAACAACAACTTTGAAAAATGGGCACAATCCTTAACTGGTTCCCGACCGCCGTACGTCTAAGTGGCAACAGCATGGCTCTGTCCTGTGAATCACCACATAGTCGTCACTTTCGTGCACGGCTGCTAGGGGGCAAGCACGCACCGCCGGCGTGCGCTCATGCCCGCCGCACGCTCCCTGAGTGGGGGCGCGGGTCGGGCGTACTCTGTCCGCTGGCGACTCGCGATGGACTGTGACAGAGCCAGAACGGGGAATCGCTGATGTACTGTACTCGGGATCAGTTAGATCTCTGGTGCCCCTGTCAGCCCAGCCCTCATATGGTTAGAACACACCCAGGGAACACAGTTAATCCCTAGAGCGCCCCCCATGTTAACCCCTTCACTGCCAATGCCATTTATACAGTAATCGGTGGATATTTAAATTTCTGACCGCTGTATAAATGTCATTGGTCCCAAAAAAGTGTCAGTGTCCGGCATGTCCGCCCCAATATCAAAGTCCCGATACAAATCTCAGATCACCGCCATTACCAGTAAAAAAAAACCCAAAAAATTGTAAAAACGCCAGAAATTAATTCTCATGATTTAACGTGGCAAATTTTTCGCAAACCAATCAATAAACGCCTTTTTTTTTTTTGTACCAAAAATATGAGGAAGAATATAAGTCGGCTAGAACCGATTAATACATTTCTGTTTTTTTGTTTTTTTTGCAAAATCGTCGCTCTTGTTTTGTTTATAGTGGTGATCAGAAATGACACAAAGGTGATCAAATACCACCAAAAGCTCTATTTGTGGGGAAAAAAGGACGCCAATTTCACCGCGCAATTGTCAGTTAAAACGACGCAGTGCCGAATCGCAAAAAGTGCTCTGGTCCTAACATGGGAAATCCTTCCGGTCCTTAAGTGGTTAAAGTGTTAGTAAACCCACAACAGTAAAATCAGTCTGTATATGCAGCATAGCTTGCTTGTTATACTCACTGTGGATCTTAAGGGGTTAATCCTCTGCATTGTGTAAAAAGGCTGTTTTATCTTGTATGCATAGATACTTCCCTCCTGCACTGTCTATGTGGGGAATGCCAGCTAACACAGGCAGGGTAGTCGACCTGCACATGTTCAGTTGTGTCTTTCGTGCTGGAGAGTAGATTTACTTGTTCTTAGAGCTAGCCAGGTCACATGATAATGACATCACCCATGTGGGCGTGTATACAGGCTATAGTGGAAAACTCCTACCTGAACTCTCAGCACTTGAGAAATTTGTGCAGGTTATAATTTAACCGTGGTATACAGATCAGTCAAAAAGGTATATAGTGGCAGTATTTTAATGTAAAAAGATTTATAATGTGTGGGCACTGTAGGGGGGCAGATGAACTATTTTCATATTACTGGGGTTAGTAACACTTTCAGTGATTAACCACTTGACCACTGGGCACTTAAACACCTTTAACAACCAGACTCCTTTTCAGCTTTCAGTGCTCTCACATTTTGAATGACAATTACTCAGTCATGCAACACTGTACCCATATGAAATTTGCGTCCTTTTTTCACACAAATAGCTTTCTTTTGGCGGTATTTAATCGCAGCTAGGTTTTTTATTTTTTGCACTATAATTAAAAGACCGACATTTTTTAAAAAAAAAAAAAGTTTTTTTTTCTTTTCTGTTATAAAATTTTGAAAATTTAGTAATTTTTCTTCATAAATTTTTGGCCAAAATTTATACGGCTACATGTCTTTGGTAAAAAAAAAATAAACAAATTAGTGTATATTTGGTCTTCGTGAAGGTTCTAGAGTCTACAAGCTATGGTGCCAATCACTGAATATTGATCCTACCTGATGTACTGACGGCCTATCTCATTTCTTGAGACCCTAACAAGCCAGGAAAGTACAAATGACCCCTTTTTGGAAAGCAGACATTCCAAAGTATCTATACCCTGTTCCAAATTACTATGCAAATTCTATTTCAGTGTCACATAGGTTAAATATTTTGTTTTTCAGTTTAACTCATGGGTGGCATTGTGTCTCAGGGCTCTTTTGATCACTGAAAACAATCTCGGACACCTGTGGTAATTAGATTGCCAGGTGAGCCCAATTAAAGGAAAGACTTCTAAAGGAGGGTGTTCCACATTATTAAGCAGAGCACCCTTTTCAAGCAATATGGGGAAGAAAACGGATCTCTCTGCTGCCGAAAAGAGTGATATAGTTCAATGCCTTGGACGAGGTATGAAAACATTAGATATTTTGCGAAAACTTAAGCGTAACCATCGCACTATTAGGAGATTTGTGGCTCATTCAGAGCACAGACGGGCTTGTGCAGATAAAGGCACATTGAGGAAAATTTCTGCCAGATCCATGCATCGGATCAAGAGCTAAAACACCATTACATAGCAGCAAACAGATATTTGAAGCTACTGGTGCCTCTGGAGTCACACGGGCATCAAGGTGTAGATTCCTCCAGTGCCTTGCAACTGCATAAACCTTCCATTCGGCCACCACTAATCAATGCTCACAAGCAGAAACTGCTGCTTTTGGGCAGAAAAATACATGAAGACTAATTTTTCAAACAGTCCTGTTCACTGAGTGCAACCCTGGATGGTCCAGATGGATGGAGTAGTGGATGGTTGGTGGTCGGCCACCCTGTTCCAACAAGGCTGCGACGTTGGCAAGGCGGTGGTGGAGTCATGTTTTTGGCCGGAATCATGGGAAGAGAGCTGGTCGGCCCCTTTAGGGTCCCCGAAGGTGTAAAGATGAGCTCTGCAAAGTATGTGGAGTTCCTGACTGACCACTTCCTTCCCTGGTACAGAAGGAAGAACTATGCTTTCCGTAATAAAATCATCTTCACACATGATAATGCACCATCTCATGCTGCAAAGAATACCTCTGCATCAATGGCTATTATGGGGATAAAAGGAGAGAAAGTCATGGTGTGGCCTCCATCTTCCCCTGACCTCAATCCTATTGAGAACCTTTGGAGCATCCTCAAGCAAAAGATCTGAGGGCGGGAGGCAGTATACATCCAAACAGCGGCTCTGGGAGGCTATTCTGACATCTTGCATACAAATTCAAGCAGAATCTCTCCAAAAACTCACAAGTTTTGGTTGAACTGGATGGACTTGTTTCTTTTTTCAACCTGACTAACTATGTAAGTTCAATGGATGCAAGACTTGTGAAGCTGCTATCAAATAAGGGGTCCTATGTTAAAATGTAACATGACCTGTTAAAATGTTTAAGAAGTTAAAATGTTCAGAGTTTGATTGAAATACCTTTTGATTTCAGTAAATATGCTGCAAACACAACAAATGACGATTTTCAATTCTTTACAACCTATAAAGTGTTTTGAAACTTACTGTGCGTAATAATTTGGAACAGTGCATTGTAAAGAGACAACACTAAAAATTGGCCTCGGCAGGAAGGGAGAGTGGTGAAAGTGCCCTGTATTTAAGTGGTTAAAAACCACTTCACCGTCTTTTTCTAGAACAGCCTCTGTATTGCTCCTGAGGTTACCTGTGGGTTTAACGTTATATTCCGAGCGATTCTCCTGGCAGTCGTGGCTGCAATCTTTCTTGGCCTACCTGATCTTGGATTGGTATTGAGATCTCAGAGTTTTGCACTTAAGTGATTAAACAGTATTGACTGGCATATTCAAGGCAAAGACCACTTTCAAAATCCAATTGTAATTGGGATAGAAAGTGAGGTGAAATCTTCTGAACAGGGACATAGACAGCATAACAAACATTACAGGGGTGTTAACCCTTCTCTATGCTATCCAAAAAGCTTAATAGTTTTATTGGCTGGAGCTACACTTAAAAAATATACCTGTTCCGACTACAAATTCGTCTTAAAGACAAACCTACAGTCCCTATCGTAACCCGGGGACCGCCTGTATTGCTTTTGGACATCCAATGACCTTATAGCTACACTTCCTGTACAGTTTGATTAGGATAACAGCATTTTCACCCCTCGTCTTTCAGGGCAGCATCTGGAGAGAGTGCAGCTCCACCCCTTTTCCCAGGAAACACTGCAGTCGTATCTTGATACCGGTCACTTCCACCATGCCTTCAGTTTGTAGTGTTTCCTCCGCTATGGTGGAAGCGACTGCAGGGAACTAGGTGTGTGCTGCGCTCTCTCCAGATGGAGGAAGTTAGGGCATACCTGTATTCGGTGGTTGTTTCATTTAAAGTGGAAGTATACCCTCCTATGGGTTTCAGCCAAGGAAGCTGACATCTTGGCCTCTGTTTAATCTGCATCTGCCATGATGCTGCACATGTGATCCATTATAACCATTAACATATAGATTTAGTTTGGTTGAAAGCACAACCAAGGAGACAGCTAGCATTTCCAGCATGCCGGGAATATTATCTCTTCTTTGACACTATCAAATTGATGGGTATACTTCCGCTTTAAGGAGACCAACCCAGTATCTCCCCCCCCCCCCCCCAGGATGGGAGGGGGATACTCTGGTGCTACTCTCTCTCTGCCAGTCCGGCGAGAGCATGGGCTGCTGGAAGTGCTCGCGCACCCTTAGGACCGGGCAATGGAGGCTGTGGGGGGAGCTGGCAGGTCGACAACATTCATTTTTTTTTTTTTTTTTAAACCTATGCCTCCGTTCGTGCCGGGCAGCGGATGATGATATCGTCATTTTCGATGAAGGCGGGACTTCCGTCGCTGCATTGCGGAACGCAGGTGAGGGTGCGGGCCACGGCTGAAGTTACTTCCGGTCCTCGAGGCAATGGAGGACCCGGGAACTTTCAAAAGCACAGACGGACACACCTGCACTCTGGGGTAAATGGAGACAGAGGCGCAGTTGTTGGTGGCAGGAGCCGCCAGCAACGTCAGTCAGACCCAGGTAAGCCAGGGCAGTGGTCCTTGGTACGTTACTATGGGGTCTTTTTGTTTGTCCCTCCCTGGGGAGTCAGGGGGCCTGCAGCACTCTGCCTTTAGGTGTTACAGCTAAAGGGGATGTGCTATATTGCCTCATTTGGTGATGGGGTTTATGTCACTAAGGAGGCTTTGACAGTAGGTTTTGTCGTAAGGGTGCACTACTGTTGGTAGACTGTTTTTTATGGGATCTGTGGTACAGGGGATGTATTTACAGTATTGTCCCATATGTTTGCTGTATTGATGGGGAAGGGGGCGTCTTGGTGTTTTTCAGGGAAAGAGAAAAGAAAAGGCCAAGCACAGTTCCCCTACCCCAAAAAGGACATTTCTGTCTATCAGGAACAACCTTCAAGAATCATGGATTAAAGTGTTGTGCAAAACCTGCATCGCAGATCTGGTTAAAGAGGAAACTGCCTCAGATACCTCTGCGACAAAACCAGAGGAGTTGCTTACCTCTTTTCTTAGTTAGCGGACACATTCCAGACTTTCAGAAGATATCTGGATTAACATACAGCTTCCCGAGCTAGTAGCAGAGCTAGTTTCCAAGCAAAATCTCTCCCATCTACATCCATACAGGGGGATAGCAGTGATTCTGATGAGCAGATCAGTGCTTCTAAATCAGAGAGAGACAAAAAAGAGAAGTAGTCTTCACAGTACAAGCTGACCCTGGAGGAGCTGGATGACCTGCTAAAAATAATGCACTCCACCCTAAATATCAAGGAGGGCAAGGAGAAATTATCCTTGCACGATAACATTTTTAGGGGAAGTAAAGCACAGGGTGTTCACAAGGTTTTGTCGGAAACTGTGTAAAGGGAGTGGAAGGACCCTGAGAGAGCCCCCATTTTTTTCGAAGTCCCTCAAACGAAGATTCCCGTTTTTGAGAAAGACGTGGCACAGATGTGGAATAAGAGGCCTAAGCTGGACGCAGGTTTCGAGAAACACGGATCTGGCTTTTGAAGACATGGGGGTATTAAAAGACCCCATGGACAAGAGGGCAGAGTCATTGTTAAAGAGAGCCTGGGACTCTACAGTAGGCAATTTAAAACCAGCAATGGCTGCAATGGTGGTGGCCAGAAATCTGGAGCCTTGGCTTGAACAGTTGAAGGGTCATAAAAGCAGGAACTTGCATTAGGACTTGTTGGAGACACTGCCAGTGCTACAAAAAGCTATAGGATATATTGCAGATGCTTCGGCAGAGTCTGTGAGGATGTCTGCTAAATCCCTAGCGCTTGTAAACTCAGCCCGCAGGTCGTTATGGGTTAAAACTTGGATGGGGGATACGGCCTCAAAGGTGAGACTATGTGGGTTACCGTTTGAAGGGGACTTGGTGTTCGGACCAGATCTTGAGGCGGTGTTGAATCGAACGGCGGACAAAAAGAAGACTTTCTTAACAAAAAGGTGATCCCGCCAGAAAAAAGGAATTATTTTTTGTCCCTTTAGACAAGCCCAAGAGATGAAGGAATCCGGTTACAAAAGGCCTTGGAGGATACAGAGGGGTCGAGGAAAGGGGGGGGGTCTTATTCCGACCTCCTGACCCGGCCAATAAGACTCATTGACAGTATTCCGGCTGTGGGAGGAAGACTACAGCCATTTCTCCCACAGTGGAAGTCCGCAACATCCAGCCCGTTTATGCTCAGAGTGATAGCAGAGGGCTACAGGCTGGAATTTGTGCTAACGCCTTGCGAACAGTTTTGCGTGACCCAAACTCCCCGAGATCATGAAATGAGCAGGGAAATATCGAGTCTGATACAGGGATTGCGTCAGCAGAAGGTGATAACCCGAGTGCCTCGGGAGGAGGAGGGGAAAGTTTGTTACTCGCATATATTCCTGGTCAAGAAAGCCTCAGGAAAATTCAGATTGATCTTGAAGCTGAAAAAATTGAACAGATCAATAAGGTACAAAAAGTTTAAGATGTACACAATATTTTCGGTGAAAAACAGGTTGTTTTCTGGCATCGATAGATCTGAGATGCCTATCTACCTATACCGATAGCACCACATTCACAAAGATACCTGAGACTGGCGGTCAACTTGAATGGGGGAGTGACGCATTGGCAGTTCAGAGCCCTGCCATTTGGCCTTTCCTCCTCGCCCAGGATATTTATAAAGATGGCAGAGGCCCCAGCACCTCTCAGGCTAAGGGGGATTTCAATCGTTCCATATCTAGACCATCTGCTACTCTTTGCTAAATCGGAAAAACCATTATGGCAAGATCTGGATCAGACAAGGAATCTAGAATCGCTGGGTTGGATCATAAACGAGGATAAAATCACTTTCTCAATTCCAACACAGTCCATAACCTTCCTGGGCTACTCCATTCAGTCAGTACGGGGGAAAAAAATTTCTTCCAGAAGAAAAAATCCTAAAGATCCAGGACGCAGTGAGAAGTGCACACACAAATATACAGATCAGTCAGAGCGGCCATGTCGATACTGGGCTTACTTACATCGGTGATCCCAGCGGTACAATGGGCGTGTCTACATTCCAGAAGTCTCCAGCAAGTAATTCTAGAGAGCTGGACGTTTGGACAGCCTTTTGAAAAATTGATCAAGACGTACAAAGAGACTATGGTGGTGGAGAAAGCGAGAAAACCTAACCAGGGGTTTACTCTGGACATTTCCAGTACAGAGGAGAATGATGACAGACGCTAGTGCCTGGGGATTGGGCGTGAGTCTGGACGAAACAAGAAAGCAGGAGTTCTTCAAATTGGAGGGAACTAAAAGCTATCTTTCTAGCCCTGCTGGCGTTCAGAGATCAGATCAAAGAATGTCATGTACAAATATTATCGGACGATTCCACGGCAGTGGCGTATGTCATGAATCAAGGGGGCACGAGGAGCAAACGGTTGCTAAAGTTAGCGGTATGGATGTCCTGGGCAGAAGAAAATCTTTTATCTGTCAGCAGTTTACTTAAAAGGCGATCTGAATCGGGTAGCTGACTTTGAGCCAAAAGAGTGTGCACAAACCGGAGTGGATTCTGAATACAGGGGTGTTCCAAAAGCTAGTGGAAAATTGTGGGGACTCCGCAAATAGACTTGTTCGCCTCCCGGGAAAACGCAAAGGTAGAGACATACTTCTCGCTGAACAGACCGGATCAGGCGAGGATGTTAGATGCTCTGGCTCAAGGCTGGGAATTCAATCTTTAGATAAATTTTGGGTATGTACCGCGCTTATGGGTTTGTGAATGTGACTGCTGCCTTCCAAGGACTCCCTCCCGTGGGAGGGAAGTGGTATTGAAAGAGGTGGTGCTTGGATATGGCGCTGTCTGAGTGGTGGGAAATAAATATGTTCTAAATGTCCTGTGTACATATGTTTTGGTAGGATATAAGCCTCTGATTACCAGTCATTGGGTTCATATATATAAGGTGCTAAAAGTAAATGATTGTGCATAGGTTGTTTTTTGTGCAAGTATTAATAAGCTAGTATTTTGTGCAAATTGCTAAAGATTCATAAAAAATTCATAAATTGTGCTATAAAAATTTAAACATATCCACATCTCAACTGGTGCCTTTAAAATGCTAATTTGTTGCAGATATAAAAATATAACATAACAGTGAGGTATAAACTATAAATCATATGTAAATTTCTCCGTGCATGCAATAAAAATGGTAATTGCGGCGATCAAATATTGTGATAGTCTTTCTTAATTTTAGGAACAGTTTCTCATATAAATTCCGTGACTTCTGGTGTTCATACAATGTGTGATGAATATCTTCTTATATTATGGTGACAAATGGTGACTTTTCACTCGTGCTCCCCCTGTTGGTACCCTGCTTACCAGAGGGCACTACCCCTGCAGGGGTTAAGTGCCTATCTTTATTTATCCTGAAGATCTGGTCCTCCGGATGGGGTTCTCCTCCTTTGGTTCTGGGGGTCTCTGTGTTTCCCAATTTGTTGTCGTCTCGAGTCTGGCTGTTTCCTTATGTTCCGGGCTTTCCTTTCCACCGTATTTAAGAAAAAATAGAGAGGGACTCCATAGTGTAGGTTGTACAATTAAATCCTTGGTTTTATTATGGGGTGTAGGGGATACAATATAAAAACGGGAAAAAACTTGGGATATTTCAGATAAAAAATTGTAGTGTAGAGGGGAAAAAAATTAGGAATGTCCTTTTTGTTTAGGTCTCCAAGTATTGCCACAGAGCCGGAGCGGGGAGCTCGATGTTGTTGCGGGCTTCTCAGCTCGCCTCGCTGGTTCAGCGTGCGTTCCAGCTCCCTGTATTGCCAAACCGGATGTGACGTCGGACTTCCTGTAAAGGTCACCTGACGCGTTTCGTCCAATGACGTTTTCAAAGGTGTACCTTGCTATGGATGAAGTCTGCTTTTATCTCTGCAGTCTAGGGCGAGGAATTCATTGCGATCCTGATTTTCATTGGTTAGCCCTACACGTAGGTGGGCGCCCTCCCCTGGTGTTGTGAAACAGGCGTGGAGGCTGAAATTGATGCTAAATTTTAATATGGTTTAAGTGGTAATTGGATCGCAGTGGAGTCCCGATGTATTACTACTCCCCTAGTATATGTTGTGTTGTATAATATGTTATAAAAGTTAAAAAAATATTTAAAAATATTTGAAAAGAGTGAGGGAAGGTACATAAGAAATTATACAAATGGTACATATAAAAAATCGCATATAAAATTTGGGTACGTAATAAATCACTGGGGTCCTGCTTGCTTCGGGGATGAGGTATTTGGCTTCTTTTTTATTTAAAATGCCCAGTTCTTTTCCTTTTCTTATATAAGCTCTTAGTTTTTTGATAAATCAGTGAACATATCCGTAATATTAAGAAAGGCTTCCCACAACACAGCTTATCAAAACATTTTAAGGACAAACACAACAAAGACCCAACAGTATTAAAATTTTATGGCATAGACAAAATAAATTTACACTGGAGAGGAGGCAATAAACAATTAATTTCTCAAAATGAAACAATGTGGATACATAAATTAGGGAGCCTCACCCCGGGAGGACTCAATGTGGACATTGATCTTAATTGTTTCATTTCTAATTATTAATAAAAAAATCAAATTTTATAAAGTACCACTCCAAGACCTAATAATATTTTTTAAGAGACTAATTTTTAACTTTTTAATACTATATTTTTAGACTACCCGTTTACCTATCAAATATTGACATTATAAAACCTTTCCAGTATTTCATATTGTAACAACCAAAAATCATCTATAAAGGATACTATCAGACAGGAGAACACTACCTATATGTTGAGTACATTACAAACTTTTAAATTCGGTTGACATTTTCTTAAACAAATGAGAACCAGAAATATTGAGTCTATATACTCCCCATATAATATACATCCAATACAAATTTACCAACAATTTTACACAATAAACACAAGAGACATTTTTTATAAGTATTTTATTGATGTATATTTTATATGCGATTTTTTTTATATGTACCATTTGTATAATTTCTTATGTACCTTCCCTCACTCTTTTCAAATATTTTTAAATATTTTTTTTACTTTTATAACATATTATACAACACAACATATACTAGGGGAGTAGTAATACATCGGGACTCCACTGCGATCCAATTACCACTTAAACCATATTAAAATTTAGCATCAATTTCAGCCTCCACGCCTGTTTCACAACACCAGGGGAGGGCGCCCACCTACGTGTAGGGCTAACCAATGAAAATCAGGATCGCAATGAATTCCCCGCCCTAGACTGCAGAGATAAAAGCAGACTTCATCCATAGCAAGGTACACCTTTGAAAACGTCATTGGACGAAATGCGTCAGGTGACCTTTACAGGAAGTCCGACGTCACATCCGGTTTGGCAATACAGGGAGCTGGAATGCACGCTGAACCAGCGAGGCGAGCTGAGAAGCCCGCAACAACATCGAGCTCCCCGCTCCGGCTCTGTGGCAATACTTGGAGACCTAAACAAAAAGGACATTCCTAATTTTTTTCCCCTCTACACTACAATTTTTTATCTGAAATATCCCAAGTTTTTTCCCGTTTTTATATTGTATCCCCTACACCCCATAATAAAACCAAGGATTTAATTGTACAACCTACACTATGGAGTCCCTCTCTATTTTTTCTTAAATACGGTGGAAAGGAAAGCCCGGAACATAAGGAAACAGCCAGACTCGAGACGACAACAAATTGGGAAACACAGAGACCCCCAGAACCAAAGGAGGAGAACCCCATCCGGAGGACCAGATCTTCAGGATAAATAAAGATAGGCACTTAACCCCTGCAGGGGTAGTGCCCTCTGGTAAGCAGGGTACCAACAGGGGGAGCACGAGTGAAAAGTCACCATTTGTCACCATAATATAAGAAGATATTCATCACACTTTGTATGAACACCAGAAGTCACGGAATTTATATGAGAAACTGTTCCTAAAATTAAGAAAGACTATCACAATATTTGATCGCCGCAATTACCATTTTTATTGTATGCACGGAGAAATTTACATATGATTTATAGTTTATACCTCACTGTTATGTTATATTTTTATATCTGCAACAAATTAGCATTTTAAAGGCACCAGTTGAGATGTGGATATGTTTAAATTTTTATAGCACAATTTTTTATGAATTTTTTATGAATCTTTAGCAATTTGCACAAAATACTAGCTTATTAATACTAGCACTTGCACAAAAAACAACCTATGCACAATCATTTACTTTTAGCACCTTATATATATGAACCCAATGACTGGTAATCAGAGGCTTATATCCTACCAAAACATATGTACACAGGACATTTAGAACATATTTATTTCCCACCACTCAGACAGCGCCATATCCAAGCACCACCTCTTTCAATGGGAATTCAATCTTTGCTATGCGTTTCCCCCGTTTCAACTGATTCCGTTAGTACTAAAAAAGCTACAGGAGGAGAATACAACATTAATGTTGATAGCGCCTTTTTGGCCGAAAAGAGCATGGTTTGATACACTTAATGGGCAGTGGAGCCTCATTGGAGCTTGCCTAAGATAGACAATCTATTAAACCAGAGGCCTATCCTTCATCCCAGGGTAGAAAATCTCAAACTCACAGCATGACTACTGAGGAGCAGATTCCGAAGAGCAAGGGTCTGTCCAGTAAACTTCTAAAGACCTTGTTAAGCAGTAGAAAGGTCACCCAAGCAATCTACTTCAAAGCAGGTTTAACTCCTGGTGTACCAGAGGACGACGTGCAACTCACTAACTGTTGTCAGTCTTAGAGTTTATACATGAGGGAATGGAAAAAGCATTGGCAGCCAGTACGCTAAAAGCACAGGTGGCAGCACTATCGCTGTTTCATGAGAGATTATCTCAAGAACCACTGATTATTCGTTTGTTTAAAGCCCCGGCCAGGGCCAGACCAGTGCCGTTTAAAGTATTTCCCAAGTGGGATTTATCTTTGGTTTTGAAAGGTTTGATGAAAAGATCTTTTGAACCGATCGAAGAGGGAACAAAGAATCTTACTTTGGAGTTTGCATTGCTAACCGCTATTACTTCAGCCAGGAGAGTCAAGTGAATTACAGGCCCTATCAGTCATAGAGCCGTTAACTTTATTTTCAGACAGGGTGATATTAAGGACGGATCCGGGTTTTCTACCTAAAGTGGTAACAACCTTCCATAGGTCGTAAGATTGTATTGCCAACATTCTGTCCAGCACCTTGACCTAAAGAGGAGATTTCACACCCTAGATGTAAGATGTTTGATACAAGATCTAAAGAGCACAAAGGATTTTAGGAAGTCTAGTGCTTTATGGGTGCTATTCTCTGGGCCAAGGAAGAGTTTTGTGGCATCTAAGAGCACGATTGGGAGATGGCTCCATATGGCCATTAAGGGGGTGTATGGAGCTGTGGAAATACCACCTCCCAGAAGGCATAATAGCCAATTCTACCAGGGCGGTTGCCACTACTAGGGTGGCCATTACCCGCAGAACGGGCAGGGGCATCGCCGGAGCGAATCTGCAGGACGGCCATGTGGACGAGCTTCTCCACCTTCACACGCCACTACAGGTTGGATCTGCTTTCGGCAAAGGAACAATCGTTTGCCAGGAAGGCCCTGCAGGCGGTGGTCCCACCCTAGAGTAAGTACTGTTATCCTCTCCAGGTGCTGCCCTGAAAGACGAGGGGAGAAAATCTCAGACTTAGCGTTAACAGTATTTCTAGGAGTCTTTCAGGGCAGCACCGATAACCCGCCCTTGTCTTGTAGTTTAAGCGGAATATGGTGTTGGTGTTTCGTGTTCTGTTTATATATTTTTCAGCATGGCTGGAGGTACTCTGGGACAACTGACGCCATGATGGAAGTGACCGGTCTTTTAAGATGTGACTGCAGTGTTTCCTGGGAAAAGGGGTGGAGCTGCGTGCTCTCCAGGTGCTGCCCTGAAAGACTCCTAGAAATACCGTTACCGGTAAGTCTAACGGAAATTTTTTACTCAACTGTAAATTCCATACCTTGGAGTACAGTACAGCAAACAGATCTTTCCCTCCTATTCTGTTTCTTATTGCTTTCTACGAAACTGGAGTCCCACTGATAGGGTGCACTGTGGAGCAGTCACAGCAAAGCTTTTGCCAATGCCTAATCGGCTTCAGGTAGCAACTTGTAACCCATGGTCAAGGAATACACATACTGTACTGTACTCCTCTATTGAAGAACCTAGGAAGGTTTTTTTCATTCATCTCATTGTTTCAGATTGGCCCAGGCAGTTGTGCTATGCTGACTGGTAAGACTTCTAGCAGAAGCACCATTGGCCTTTTTCAGACTGACTGAATCTACTTTAAGGCCCAATTTAACATCCTGCTTCTCAGTTGCCAACTTTGATAGCATGGCTGTTGAAGACCAAGTTGATCGTTCTGAGGGACAGGGATCTCTCTGAGCTTGTGATTCATAGGAAATAAACTATCCTTAGGTCTTTCATTGGATTGTAAGTCTTCACTTAGGGTTGGTCTAGGGGCTTTCACTCCCAAGAGCTTCTAAGTGTGGTAAATCCTATCCTGCAATTGAGTCTGTACCAGCTTGTGGCTCTTGGCACCATTAAGGGTCCGGTCTCTGTTCTTTACATTCGGTATCCGAGACCATTGACCTCTCGCTCTTCGATTAAGACATTTGTACATGGAGTTGACCATGTTATTTTAGAAAGTCCCTGGAATTATGCTCCTGCTTCTCTATCCACCATCATTAGGTTGCTCAAACGGACCATCATTCAAGCTTTTATGGTCTCAATCGGTTTCCTGCACCACCTGTAACAGTTCACCGTACTAGGTCTGTGAGCTCTTTTTGGGTTTTTCAACATCAGGCAACTGTTTCCCAGATTTTGAGACTGTTGTCTGGTATTTTATTCAAACTATCTCTAAGTTCTACCATGTGGATGTTTCTGCCTCACAATGCCAGCTTCAGGCATAAAGTTTAAGTGGCACTTTGAGCTGCAGGTAGTCCACAGTTTTTGTGGGCCTGTGTGCAATTTTTTGCTTTGTTGCCCACTCCTTAGTTGGCCTGCTATTGGACATCCCAAAGATTAAAAGGCGTCCTTTGCTCTTCAGAGGAAAAGAGAAAATTAGGATGTTCCTATTCGCCGTCAAATCTTTTTTCTTCGAGTCTATTGAGGGACACAGGTTTCACCCCTCTGATTTTTATGAAATACTAGGAGCAGAGGCCATCCTGGACTGCTGTACAGCTCCCCCCCCCCCTTCAGTGTCACTGGGCGTCACCTTTTATATATTTGTACGTTGTAGTCATATGCCCTCTTTAAGTGCTTCTCCAGATTACTAGCCCTGAAATGTGGCGGCTGCATTCATTTTCACTTTTGAGGCTGAGAATGTTTTCCGCATGCACAAAAAATACCTGTTGACCTTGCCAGAAATGCATCCATCACTTGAGCCTAAAAGCACCACCAATCTTATCTTTATCGTGTAAACTACTTGACCTATCGATGCAATATTTAATGGAGATGAACAAAGGCAGACATGTTTTGAAGTCCAGCCTGTGTGAAAACCATGGCTGACTTCATAGAGAAATGAGTATATACATGAAGGAATTGGAAGTATTTGCAGGATTGCTAAGTGAAAAATGAGCCATCATATTCAAAGGACTAGTAAGCTGTAGTATTGTGTATTTTCTGTGCTTTACTGAAAGTCGCAGGTTGGCTTTTTGATTGTGCTGAGCATAAAGTTATAACCATTACAGCCAGTTGTATTGGTGCGGAAAGGTTCCCAGATGGGATTATACTGTGCAGAATAACAAAGATCAATACTATCTCATATATAAAAAATTATCAAATTTTATTAATACAAATTGATAAGACAAAAAGCTAAATATTTGTACAACACATTAACAACATGTGGTCTCTGTTCTTTAGATTGGGGGTTACCCAGATTGAAGTGCAGAGGATGAGTCAAGTACTATCCTGACATGTTTTGCCTAGCACAGGCTTCCCCAGGGGATCTAGTTGACACCCACCAAACACATGCTCTTAAATTAAAGAATAAGTCAGTAAGTGAAAATACATAACATTAACAGACATTTCAACAAATAGTTACAGATCATTGATATATGATGTAAGGCTTGCTCCCCTTAGATGGCTTAGTGGAACCCCCTCAAAGATCAGTACACTTACCAGGGCAGGCACCCACAGACGCCAAGGCCAGTCAACCCCATAGTCCAAAGGGGACCTAGCAAAGCGATTGCAGAGGATGCACAAAGTCTGGGCTAAGATGGAAGTGATAGAGAATATTGTAAACAAAACCTTTTCTTGTAAAAAAAAAAAGACAATATAGTTTAAAAAAACCTCTAATATCACTATATATGGAGAATATGCCAATCACTGATGTGTATATGGCATAATAAGGACAAAAGTCTCATTTATAATCACATATAGATGAACTAAAATAAAAACAAAAAGAACTTAAACTTACATCATCCAACCAAGGATTAGAAAAATACACTGGGGGCACTGTATTGTAGATGTTGTTAAAACTGCAGCGCAAAGTCCAAATAAAGTTCACATCATTAGGAGATGATCCTGTGAAATCGGCAATTATGTACAACCATCACCAGTGCCACCGCCACACACAGCTTCTTACCAGATCCCACCGACCCTCTATTACGGAGGGTCAGAATGCGCCTTGGTAGAGATTTAAACAACCGGACAGGTTGCAGGACAGGTATCATCGGCTCACGGGTAAATCCCCAGCGGTGATGAGTTGTTCATGCAATAAATATAATACTCCAATAGTGCAGATGGTAATGATAGAATTTATTTATAAAATGTGGAAAAAGGCTTACTCACATTTCCAAAGATTAAAAACAGCAATTAGTATCAACACAAAATGTTCCGGCGTCCAGTGTCCAAGATGGCGCCTGTAGCTCAGGTTCCCGGTCACGTGTGATGAGCGTCGCCTAGTGTCCACCCAACGCGTTTCGTCATCAATGACGTCATCAGGAGTGTGGCCACCAGGCAGCACCACTCCTATATGACCGGGAATGGGCGGAAATTAAATGTGTTCCATCAATGCCAGTCTGCCAACCAGCACTACCGGAAACCCTCATTCAAAGACAAAAACCAAGAGCTTTATAGGCATAACATCATATTAAAAATAACACAAAAAAATATATCGCTCCTTGTCAAATCAATGGCAACCAAGCCAAAAAAGACTAATAAACTTAACCATATACATTAAGACCGGGAAGCGAGGACACGCGCCATCTAGCGACCAGAAGCCAAAACAATATACAACTATTAAAAGTAGGGCACATTAAAAAATTACTGATACAAATAAAGACAGATAACACATATACAGGCTAAGCATTATTTATAAAAGCGTTAACATCCCACTCTATATTGAGACCATGTGGGGCATAAAGAGTATATCCAAAATGTCTCCACCTTGGAGATTTCTCTTCTAACATTACCTCTCCATGTTGGTACATAGTGGTCTATAGCCAAAATCTTAGTACCCAAGGGGTTCCTACTGTGATGTATATCGTAGTGTCTTGACACACTATGATTCGGGAAACCCTTACCAATGTTGGTCAGATGTTCATTCACTCTTACTTGAAGGGTACGTATAGTACGCCCAACATAATACAACCCACATGGGCAAATGAGGTGTACTACGGTTCAGAATAAGATAATTCAGAAAGTAGAGAACATTGTGGTTCTTACACCAAATAAACGGTTAAACGGGTACACCCAACATAATACAACCCGCATGATATGCATGGGAAGTTCATTCTCACTTACTTGTAGACTGGTTGTAACCATTCCCAAAGGGCTTAGTATCACACAG
>BLSH010530435.1:180887-192008 GCA_018402905.1 Glandirana rugosa
GGCAAGTTAACGAGTGGAATAGGGTCGACAACTCGGTCTACAAAGAGAAAGGGGAGAGGGGCCACCCAACTGTGATTGTCATCTTGGTAAGCCTCTCTATCCATAATCTGCAAGAAGGTCTGATCCTCTATAGAGAGGGCCTGTTTATCATCTTTAGTTTTCTGGAACACTGTAATCCCTAGATTGTCTGTCTCAATGTTGCAATTGACTTCTTTACCAAATAGTGTAGAAGAGTCAGTGTTGTGTTGACCTACCAAAGCTTTCCTTGACAATGAAGCTGTTGTGACAGGGACTGAAAAGGGATGTGCGTCCATTTGTTAACACAGACGTCTTCAAAGTGCTGATGTTGTCAGGCTGGTGCACTGTCCCCAGGCAAACTTCTCCTACAATGACCCACCCCAGGTCCAGTCTCTGTGCATAGGGGGCATTATAAGGTCCATTGATTTGCTGGCGCACCTTGTGTACCTGAATGGTGTCTCTCCCAAGAAGTAGAAGGATAGAAACATCTGGCTCAACAGCTGGGATAAGGTGAGCAATTGAACGGAGGTGAGGGTGGTGATGGGCTACTTCTGGAAAGGCAATCTCAGTTATGTCATCAGGTATCATGCCACTCTCTTTTAGGGTAGGACAGGCCTCGACAAACCCCGGTCGCCATGGCGACCAGAAATCGTGCCCTGGCGAGTGACAGCCGTTCCTTCTCTCTCCATGTTAAAGCAGCGTGTCAGATTCAGAGAGCAGAGAGTTCTCTGCTTAATGGAACAGCTGTTAAACTTGGCAGGCTGCCCGGGATATTTGTTTCTACTTAAAATGAAGAAAAGTAACAATCAATGTATCATCTTCTTCGTTCAAAGCAATTATCTCTGTTATCAGGAAAGTTTAACCATTTAAAGACTAAACCCTCTCACATAGTGGCTTACAATTAAATATCCTGCTAGAAAATGACTTGGAACCCCCAAACATTATATATTTTTTAGCAGAGACCCTAGAGAATAAAATGGCGGTTGCTGCAATATTTTATGACACATGGTATTTGCGCAGCGGTTTTTCAAAAGCAATTTTTTTGGAAAAAAATACACTTTTAATGAATAAAAAAAAACTAAACCGTAAAGTTAGCCCATTTTGTTTTTGTATAATATGAAAGATGTCACACCGCGAGAAACATGACCTTTATTCTAAGCAACAAAATTGTGATAAAGCCCTGTGTACCATCAACAATTACCACTCTATGTGCAGCTGGGCTCCAGTATTTCATGGTGACCGGAAACCCACCAGAGCAATGAAAAGTCACTGTGGGCGACACACATGTAGGCAGGAAGTGGCTGCAAAGAGGCAGCAGAAGATCAGCAGCGCTGGAATACTTTTCACCTTTTTTTTTGTATTTTATTTACAATGTCACTAAGGCTTTGTTTAGATGTGCAAGTTGGGTGGTAATAATGTGCAGTAGAGACATGTTTTTGCCACCCTTAAAGCTCCATTAGGCAGGAGATGAGGGCGTTTTACATGCCGCAGTCACGATGCATTCGGCATAATGAGTTTCCCCCCATAACAGATTTTTTAGTGTCACTCTTTCTGGCCAGCCTATAACCCTGATGTAATGGTGGAGTTATTGACTGGCTGCTCTGCTCTGAGTAAGTTAGGGGCGCAAATTACTTGTCTTACCCCTGGCGCTGACAACCCCACACTACGCTATAAAAAACTGGCTCCTAACTTTTTTAGCCGGCTCCTAGATTCAAGGCAAATTTGTCAAGCCCTGGGGTAGGAAGTGGGAATTGCACTTTCTTATTGAAGGATTCAATGGTGAAGTCAGTAGCTCTTCTCTCTGTGGTTTCATTTGTCCCCGCACATGTCCTTTGTGTATGGAACTGCGCTTGCCTTAAGGTTAAAGATATCAAAGAAATCTGACTTTGCAAGGGATCTGTTGCTCTGTTCATCTAGCACTGCTTACATTTTCACTGCCCCTTTCTCTCTTGCCAGTGGGATACACAGTCATTAAACAGATTTTAGAACATGATCGTGCACTCTCGCCTTGTCCAAATACTTCAGTGCAATTAGACATTACCGAGGAGAGTGGGGTCTCTTGTTGCTCCCTGCCCTGATCTTTCCTGGGTTCTACAGTCTCTAGTGGGACAGGAGCAGGGCCAGGGTGCAAAGCTGCTATATGTCTCTCACTGCCACATTCTGTACATTCTACTGGTATTTTGCAGTCTTTGGCAATGTGATTAGTAGATCCGCAGCACTTGAAATAGATGCTGTTTTGTTTAAGGAAGGACATCCGCTCTGCAATGGGTTTGCTTCTAAAGCCTTTGCATTTCTTTAGTGGATGTGTTTTGTGTATTGGGCAATGTCTATTGGGGTCTTCTATGGTGTGTACCTTGTGGGTGCTTTGGTAGTCTGTGACTTCTAAAGGTACAGCTGCTTTGTGTGTGGATACAGAGGTCCTACTGTGAGGTCTTTCAGGTCTGTGTGATTGCCGCTGGTGGTGAAGGCGAGACTGGGGTCACTTCGGATTTTCACTTGCTGTCGGACGAACCTAGAAAACACAGAGAAAGGGGGGGAAAAGCGACTCCATAATCTTCTTTGAATTTACCTCCCACAGACATCCACTTGTCTTGCAGATTTGAGGGTAGTTTCTCTACTATGGGATTAGTGCCTCTAGCTGTATCTAGATATGAAAGTCCTGGCAAGTAGCCATCCTCTTTGGCATATTTTATCTCTAGTAAAAGATCGCTTAGTTCTTGTAGCCGCATGTTGTCTCTGCAGCCCACCTTGGGAAAGACTTCAAGTTTTTTTTCAACAGTGCTCCTTCTATTACCTCTGGGGATCCATACGTTTCTTCTAGTCTTTTCCAGGTCATGTTGAGTCCTGCTGCAGGGTTGAACAGGTTCGCTCTTCTCACCCTCTTAGCATGCTCTGCCGACTCGGTACCAAACCATTTTATCATTAAATTAAGCATTTCTACTGGTGATAAGTTCAGACCTTTTGTGGCATTCAGAAAGGAAGATTTCCATGCCCAATAGTTTTCAGGACAGTCATCAAGGTGGAGAAAGCCTGAGCTAACCATTTCTTTGTGGATGAGATATTTGGTGACATCCACTGCACATTGTTGTTCACACATGTAATCTATAGGTTGAGGTGATGGGAACACTTGTTTTTGTTCTTGGGGGTTTCTGGCGCTTCATTCTTGGTTTGCTGGCAGCCGCTGACCTCATGTGGTTGATTTGGGCCTGCTCAGGGGGTATGTTGATCTCGGCCTGAATTCCTTAGCTTCAGGTTTGAGACTGTTCCTTTGTATGCGCATCAGTAAGGTTCTGGATGTACTTGTATGATCTGCAGAGAATAGAGGTTTTTCTGGAACCTCTGAGTCTTTATATGATTTTTCACTCCCTGACCAACTTGTTCCCGTGTAGACAGCGGCCTTTGCTTCAGCAACTGCAGCTGCAGTCTGTTGCTGCAGGATGAGCAATTTTGATTCTAATTCCGCTTCTTCTTGTGCTATGGCAGCTTCCCTAGCTGCTCTCTTGTGCTATGGCAGCTTCCCTAGCTTCTTCCTTAGCTCGCTTGTGCTAGGGCAGCTTTCCTAGCTGCTATCTCTTGCATCATCATGGCTTCTTTTTCTGCGTACTGTAGCTGGACACGGGCTGCTTCTGCCTTGGCACGAGCTCTAACTGCTGAGGAACTTGCTGAGGATATCTTGCTAGCCCGTGAAGATCTGGACACATGCAACTGTGCATCGTCTTGCTGGGCACTGGAAATGCTCTCCCTGCTTTGCTGTGTCGGCACTGGCGTGTCATCAGCCTGGTACTTTGTTCCTGATCTTAGACTCATGCTGCAGTAATGGCGTCTCAGTTTATTTCAGACCGCCACGTGGTTGTCACTTTACTGTTCTGCTTCGTGTTATTGAACTGTTGTATAACACTAGTCAGACAGCTTAACAATAATTCAGAAGTCAAGACACATGAGACATCAGATCTGTATGTATTCTTTTTTCTGAATAACTTTGTAAAACTACAACATGAACATAAATAAAACATATGTGTCAGTACATTAAACATTATACAACAGCCTCACCCCACCAGTGAGAGTACTCAGACAATTCCATCATTAGTCCAGGAATAGATAAGAGCTTGTCTGCATGCAGTCTGCTAGATCCAGGAGCAGTCGTGAAATGGAGGTTACTGTTTCTCACTGGGATAAAAATAACACTTCCTGTCAGGCTCTGACCACTAGATGGCAGCAGCGTCAAACTAACATTGCACATATAATCTGTGAGCAATATGGGCAGAACCGTACGCAAACTGTATATCCACAACTTTTCTTTCTGGATAAGAACCCTATCGAAATCCCCACTTCTATTTAGTAAGTTCTATTTGTAAATGCCCTTTACCCTGAGTCCATTTGGGTTCCCATCATGGTGTTTTAGAAAATGCAAAGCAACTGGATGCTTGTCCTCTTTCTGTGTGATTCTCTAGAAATGTAGGGGACAGCCTTATACACTCAGAATATTGCAGCTCTAAAATGACAAATTGGTTAACTGATCTTCCGCCACTGAAGGGGATGTTCTTATGTGGAAAGTGCTCTATATGCAAATTTGTGGACCGCACTGAAGTGTTCGCTGACTCTGAAAATCATAAATAATACAAAATACAAAGCTTTATAAACTGTGCCACCATGCGTGTCATCTACATGCTCACGTGTCCGTGTGGGATGCCATACCTGGGAAAGACCCACGGAAAGTTCCGACTTGCGGCGCGACTTGTGTGCAGAGGGTCTTGAAGGGGAAACCCCGCAAAAATTAAAGAAAAAAAAGAAACCCCCCGCAAAAATATTTCTGCCCCCAAGTCGGATCATCATGATCTGACTTCTAGTGCGACTTCTATTCAGATGGACTCCCCATAGGGAACCATGGGTTCTTCTTGGAGCTTAAGAATGCTGACGTCATCTACAGCTCAAAAACATCAATGTGTGTATGAGGCCATAGAATAACATGGTGTGGCGTTCTTAAGCTGTAAAAACAGCTCAAAAAAGCGGCGTTAACGCCCGCGTGTATGAGGCCTAAAAATCTGAGTAAGTGAGCACATCCAGAGCATCACACAGAAAGAAGATAATGAGCGTCCTGTTGCGTTGCATTTTCTAAAACACCATGATGGAACCCTAGTGGACGCAGGGTAAAGGGCATTTACAAATTGAACTTGCAAGATGTGGGGATTTTGAGAGGATGTGGATATACAGTTTGTGTACTGTATATCCACATGGCTTGAACACAATGCAATTTATCAAGCTTCCTAGACTGCTAAAGCACAGCTATGATGACCTGTCTTTGTGGAACTAGTTGTGTATATCCAGATTCTGGATATTTTCTTATTCAAATTCATCTCTCAAGGTTTGACCAGAAAACTGAGATTTACAGTCACAAATGGAATTGCCCTTTTTGTATTTTCATGTGTTTTGGCTAATCTGCACCTGATGGCATAAATAGATGGTCAGCTCCAGCCCCAGCCCTTAGCTCAGATGAAGTTTGTCTATCAAACAAAACGTTTCAGCTTGATATCATTACGCCCGTGATGAAGAGTCACGGACAGCACATCACAGGCACCTAGTTCCAGCAGCATCTCCCAGGTCCAGCTTGGTATCATCCCGTCAATTTGAAGTTCCTTGCAGTACCAGTCATTACAGTGATAACCACCCCAACCCCATCCCAGTATAAATTTAGTATAACTCTTGGGACGGCTTGCGAGGGACAGGTTGGCCACTGCTTGGTTAAAGTGCCACTGCGCGTTTTAAGTGTTGGCACTTTCAAAACGGGTATACTTCTAACAAGGGAATACCTCATCACCGTCATCCTCTCATCATGTCCTCTGCTCTGCTTTTCCAGGTAACTGCTTTCACTTTTCCTTGCAACACTAAAGCCAATCTGCCTGTCTGCAACCCATATCTGCCTGCTGTAACCATCGGTAACCACTAACTAAACTCTTCTCTGAAACACTGGGCTACGTTACATGACTGATATCAACTACTGCCTTGTTAAGACTTTGAAACTGCTATTTATACTTGTTGGGGATACACTTTTATTATGGTGTTTTGGCCAGAGAACCCCCCACTTTTTCTCCATGTGCCTTTTGATTAGCTCTAAATTGAATAAGTGTTAACCTCCCCAAACCCCATCCCAGTATAAATTCAGTTTAACTCTTGGGACGGATGGCGATGGACAGGTTGGCCACTGCTTGGTTAAACTGCCACTGCACGTTTAAGTGTTGGCACTTTCAAAACAGCACTTTAAATAAGGCACTACTTTAAAGGCAAGTACAAACATTAGTTATCCATTACAAACTGTACATTTTCCCCTTTCCTTTTCTCTTTCACTCTTTTCCCCTCTCTCTACTCTCCAACATGCTCATACTTCTCTTCTTTGCAGTAACACCCTCTCCTCAAACTCACATGCCAGGGTGCTGGGTGTAATCCTAGACTCCGACTTCTCTCTCAATCACTGGCTAAATCTTGCCGCTATAACCTCTGCAACATCCCCAGAATTCGCCCCTTCCTGGCTAACGACACCACAAAACCACTTATTCACTCCTTGGTTATTTCCCGCCTTGATTACTGCAACTCCCTCCTCACTGGCCTACCTTTACACAGGCGATCCCCCTTCAGTCTATCATGAATGCTGCTGCCAGACTGATGCACCTTACTAACCGATCCTCGACTGCTGCCCCGCTCTGCCAATCGCTTCACTGGCTTCCCCTACCCCGCCGTATAAAATTCAAAATACTAACCACAACATACAAGGCCCATCCACAACCCTGCCCCCAGTTACATCACCAATCTCATCTACAGATATCGCCCTAATCGTCCTCTCCGTTCCTCCCAGGACGTCCTGCTCTCTAGCTCCCTTGTTACCTCCTCCCATGCTCGCCTACAGTACTTCTCCAAAACCTCTCCCATCCTCTGGAACTCCCTGCCCCAGAATGTCTGGTCAGCCCCCACCCTGTCTGCCTTTAGGCAATCCTTAAACTCACTTATTCAAGGAAGCCTACCCCACCTCCACCTAAGAACTGGGCTTGAGTCACCTCTATCAGATCATCCCCTGCAGCCATTACCTTTTGTACCACCTGCCCCTCCCTTTAGATTGTAAGCTCCATGAGTAGGGCTCTCCTATTCCTTCTCTATTGAACTGTATTGTAATTGTACGGTGTCCCTTCTTTATTGTAAAGTGCTGCGCAAACTGTTGGCGCTATATAAATCCTGTATAATAATAATAATTACAGCAGCTCCTGCTTGAAAGGAACCTGTCTCTTGTATCCATGAATATTGAAACCCAGGAACGATAACCGCAGCATGCACGACCACACACAGACGACCGGAGGTTGGGTGAGATTGTGCATATATTGCCCCATGAGGGAATGCCTGTTAACCACCGGCTAACCTCTGACTTTGTGACTGTAAGAAGGAGTCTAGCGCTACTTGAAATGTTCCTGGAGCCGCCTTGTTCTCCAGACCTTGGATGTATGTAAGCGGCTTCTCATTAGACTGTTCCAAGTAAGTATTCCTCACACCTGTATGGTAATCACATATTGACAGGTTGCTGAGGATTAACAAACTAATTCAAGCTTTTTGGAGCTACCCACTATATGTACTGAAGCGACTTTGTAGCTAGTTTAATACCAGGACTAAACTAGGAGTCTCCGCACATCACACCCTTATTTGCCTCTGTTCCCCTTTTCCCTTCAGGGATCCGTGTGTACCCACTGCCTGTTTGAGCTTTAGGCTGGACTGTGGGAAATGCTCTGCAATGTCCTTATGGACCAACTTTACTTATGGGCCAGTACAATAGTGTGGATGTAAATGGTTGCATGTCTGTTGGTGTGCATGGGTGGCTGACAACGTTGTCATTTTTTAATGTTGTGGTGGTTTATTCCTTTTCACAAAATTGTAAGCAATAAAGATTTAATTTATTGATACATATTCTTTGGCTCCCTTTTGATGAATCCTTTATACTCTTGTGCAGCAGCCTGTGGTTACCTAATCGTGCACGACCAATTAACCCCTCCTCTGCAGGGCTTTGTGAGTAACTTTGTTGGTAATGTCTCGTTGAACTTTTTGAACAGCAGCCTGTGCTGACCTATTTCCTGCATAACCATTAAACCCTACCACTCTGCGATTGTTCTGTGAGTGGCCCTGGTTCGTTCTGTTTCACTTGTATACCATTTGTACAGTGCCTTATAGTGACCTTGTAATGCCCAGCCATTAACTTTTTGCTCTGCAGTTGGTCTGTGAGTGACCTTTGGTTTTGTGTCACTGGTATAGTTTGCAGCCTATGGTGATCTAGGCATGAATGGCCTTTATCTCTTCCTGTTTCACTGTTGCTCTTCGAGTTGCCTTTACTGGTTTTGTTTCACTTGCGTACTGTTTGTGCCTTAACCACTGGTGCACTGTGGGGTGGTGGTGTGCGGCTGTGTAGGGGTGCCCTCAACTTTTCAGTACACATCTGTGTGTTACTAAGGGGGATTTGGGGGGAGAACGATGGCAGACTATACTGCTGAACCTGCTTGCTGGCTCAGACGCATCTGCGCAACTTTTTTGGACCAGCTGCGGCGGTCTTTAGTGAATGCTCCCCGGGCGGATTTCACCCAAACAGGCCCCCAAGAAGCATCCCTCGGAGAAGGGATCAGGGGACGGCGGTTTCCGCCATTATCGCTGGAATTCGCACTATGCTGTGACTTAGCCAGGTTGACAAATCGCAGACTTCTGCGCATGTGGTGGGGTCCAGTGCCTCCAGCGAGAGTTTTCGAGGTTTTTACTCAAATCTGTTTGTGGCCCCCAAAAGGGGGGGGGGTCCGGCCAGTACTGGACCTGAAGGCCCTGACCTGGTATGTTAGGGCGTGGAAATTCCAGGTGGAATCTATCCGCTCGGTTGTGACCGACCTCCATCAGGGGGAATTTCTGGCGTCTCTGGACATCAGGGATGCGTACCTCCATGTACCTATTTGTCCACGGCATCAGCATCTCCTTCACTTTGCAGTAGGAGACCTCCATTATTAATTTGTGGCACCCTTTCGGTCTTGCCTCAGCCCCTCGAGTTTTCACAAAACCGGTATTGGTGTGGCTGCGACAGAGAGGCGTTGCGGCAGTAGCCTACCTAGACGACCTGCTCCTGCGAGCGGAGTCCGCCTCGGCTCTGGTAGAGCACAATGACTCGCTGCAGGACTTTAGCTGGTTGCTCTACCTGCAGAAGTCGACGGTGTCTCCACCCCGTCGCCTGGAGTATCTGGGCCTGATTCTGGACTCAGGACAGGCAAGATTTTCCTTCCTCCAGCCAAGTTGCTGTCACTGCAGTTGCAGTGCGAACCCTCCTGTCGCACCGACGGTCTTCATTACGATTCTGTATGCGGGTGCTGGGGCTCATGGTCTCAACTTTTGACTCAATACCATACGCCCAGAGTCAGACTCGTCTCCTTCAGCGAGCAATCCTGGCTCTGTGGGACAGGTTCCCTCGGTCCTTGGAACTTCTGATCCGCCTGAGCTCCGAAACCAGGGCATCTCTGACCTGGTGGATTCGGGACTCAGCGTTGGTTCAGGGGAAGTCGTTCCTCCCCCTTCAGTGGGTGATCATCACTGCCCAGGGCCGTTGGTCGGCACAGGAGGCTCGCCTCCCCATCAATGGCTGGAACTGAGAGTAATCAGATTGTGCCTGCCTCACCGGATGGTGAGGTTGAAGGGTCGTCCGATTCGGATTCAGTCGGACTATGCCACGGCGTGGCATATGTGAACCATCAGGGCGGCACGAGGAGTCCAGCAGCTGCGGCGGAGGCAGCTCTGATACTGTGTTGGGCAGAATGTCACGTTCCGGCACTCTCCGCCACTTACATTCCAGGTGTGGAAAACTGGCAGGCGGTCTTTTTCAGTCGCCAGACGCTGGACCAGGGAGAGTGGTCTCTCCACCCGGAGGTGTTCAACCAGATTTGCCGCAGATGGGGGACGCCGGACATGGATCTCTTGGCGTCTCGGCTCAATCACAAGGTGAAGACCTTTTGTGTTCAGAATGAAAGATCCATTGACAGTTTTCACGGACGAGCTGGTGGCCCCTTGGGGCCGTTAATCTTCTGTTCGCTTTCCCTCTGATAAAACTTCTGCCACGTTTTGATACGCAGGATAGTGGCGAAGGGAATGCCAATAATCCTGGTGGCTTCAGGTTGGCCTCGGCGCACTTGGTACGCCGACGTGGTGCAAATGGTGGCAAACGCCCTCTGGCGGCTCCCGCTGCGAGGAGACCTACTGTCTCAGGGGCCCATTTTGCACCCAGCCTTACCCTCGATGGCTTTGTTGGCCCGGCTATTGAGTACCAAACCAATGCACTCCTGTGCTCAAGGGACCTCAAACCAAAGATAGTGGTACAGCAGGGGCTCCTCATTCGATGATAGCCACACTAGAATAATGGTAGATCGCACATACAGGTCTTGCTGCCCTCTTCCGGATCATGCGTATCCAGACACACTATAGCAAAGAAAAGACAAGAGAGGCGCACCGACCTTGTGCCGTACCATTAAAAAGTTTAATAATTAAAGTAGATAAAATCCATATACTCACAAACTGAGCTGAAGTTAAAACCTTTTGGAATAAAACAATATGGTGAATGTCCAGGCCCTCTGCTGGGGCTCTACCATCGTCCCCATTGGATTTATTGTTGTATTCCAAAAGGTGTTAACTTCAGCTCCGTTTGTGAGTATATGGATTTTATCTACTTTAATTATTAAACTTTTTAATGGTACGGCACAAGGTTGGTGCGCCTCTCGTCTTTTCCTGGCTATTGAGTCCCAGGTGCTAAGAGACAGGGGAGTCTCTAACTCCGTGTTCCCTACCTTGTTGAAGGCTCGCAAGTGTACTTCTCACAAGAATTACCACCGCACCTGAAAGGCTTTTATAGCTTGGTGCGAGGCGGATGGTCATAATCTTCGCTCTCACGTAGTGTCCAGGGTCCTGATTTTTTTTGCAGCAGGACCTGAACAAAAAAAAAAATGGCCTTGAGTACTCTCAAGGGCCAGAGATTGGCTCTGGCAAATCCTTTCCAGAGACCTTTGGCTTCGCACTCGTTGATTCGTACCTTTGTTGGTGTGCGACATGTGGCGC
>BLSH010530435.1:199884-211816 GCA_018402905.1 Glandirana rugosa
AACACAGAGCGCTGGACACAAGAACTGGAGGGGGGGGGCAGAGTAGCACAGAGGAGGATACAGGGACACTCTCCCTGTGCGGCTTTCAATGAAGCAGCTGAATGCCGCGGAGGGGAGGTCACTGATTGTAATTTCCCCCACCGCCGCACCAATCATCCCTGAGTGTCCCTGTATCCTCCCCTCTGTGCTACTACTAAGTATCGGAACAGGCATTGGGAGCATTTGCACGAGTACAAGTACTCGTGAAAATGTTCGGTATCGGTACCGATACTAGTATCGTATCGGGACAACCCTACTTATGGTGCTCACTGGAACATTCAGATTTTTGGAAAACCACCTGTAATCAATACCATCAGTATGTTTTGCAACAATATAAGGCTGTGAAGGTCTTGAGAGAGCTCTTTGCTTTTACCCATCATGAGATGTTTCTTGTGGGACACCTTGGTAATGACACCTTTTTATAGGCCATCAGTTTAAACTGAACCAGCTGATATTTGCACTGACAAGGGGCAAGGTTGCTTTCTAATTACTGATAGATTTCAGCTGGCGTCTTTGCTTTCCTTGCCTTTTTTGCACCTCCCGTTCATTATACGTTTAATACTTTTTCCCTGTGTCATTCCATTTTATTACACATAACTTAATTTCTGAACGTATTTGTTTTGGTTTCTTTGTATGGATTGCATGCGTTGTTACCCACATGTGGTGACCGTTTCATGTCAATAGCACCTTTCAAAATATATTTACCTAGAAAAATAGTGACGTGTTCAATTATTTTACCCACATTATCTCTGTGCAGTTGCACCTCTGTCTTTTGCTTTTTATTTGTCATAGTCAAACATACATCTCTACTACCAAGGCAGTAGTGGACAAGACGTTATGAAAGCTTCAGTTTCCTAGTAGTATGACATATAGGATAACCTTAATTTCTCTTTCTCTTTCGTTCGCTGACAGGCACAGCAACTCTTAGGACTAAGTGGGTTATACTGCCCTCTTCAGGAGTTTACTAGGCAGAACAGGCAGTTCTAACAGCAAAAAGAAAAGTAACAGACACAGCCCCTCACTGGCAGATAACCCCACACCCAGCTCTGCTAGCTGTTTTCTCTGCCTAGTGCAAGGAGTTAGACCTAGGCTCCCTGTTGGGATCTGTGGTGCCTCTCTGGGCCACTTTGGTTGTCAAGAGACAGCCTCACAGATGAAGACTAGTGACAGCATCAGGCAGCTCTTTGGTCGGGTGGTGACGGTGTCTGCCATGCGGCCCATTGTGGCCTCTGTGCTGGTTTCGCAAACGCGCATGGAGTGGGCGAAGCTGCTACACAGCGAGTTGTGCTAGACGCAGGCATCTCCTGAGTGTGTGGATCTTGCAGATCGCATGATCCAAGGGGCTCAGTATCTGTGCGATGCAGCCCCCCTGATATCCAAGGCGTCCGCGGTTTCAGTGAAGGCCCTGGCAGACTTGCCTTTCCGGGGGGGATTCGGCTCTTCGGTGACCCCTTGTATGTGATGATCAAAGATCTCACGGGAGGGAAGGGCACCTTTCTCCCGGAGTCTAGGAGGAGTTCGGACTCCCATCGCCGACAGGGCCCCTCCTCTCCAGCCCATAGGCGGCCTTTTTGTTCCTTGGGCAAGGGTTCACAGTCCACTAAGGCCCCCGCGGGTGGTCCGAAGCATTCCTGGCCACATAAGCGCCTCAAGCCAGAGGACAAGGCTCCTCCGCATAAAGGGTTGCCCCACCCGGTGTTCGGGTGGGGGGACATCTCCTGGGGTTTGCAGACAGGTGGTCCTCTCACATCTCGGACCGCTGGGTGCTCGAGGTGGTCTCCTCGGGGTACAGCGTAGAATTCCGTTCCCGCCCCCCAGACAGGTTCTTTGCCTCCAACTTGCAGCTGCCTGCGGGCCCTGTTCGGGGCTGTGCAGGACCTGCTGGGGGTGATTGTTCCCGTTCCACGGGCGGAACGTTCCCAAGGGTTTTATTTCAACATTTTCGTGGTTCCGAAGTAGGACGGGGTTCGTCCCATCCTGGACGTGAAGGACCTCAACAAGTTTGTGTGGATCCGCCGTTTTCGGATGGAGTTGGTCCGCTCGGTAGTGGCGGCCTCTGCACCAGCGCGATTTCCTGGCCTCCTTTGATATCAAGGATGCGTACCTGCATGTTCCCATCTGTGCCCAGCACCAGCGCTTCCTGCGCTTTGCGGTTGGGGAGGATCACGACCAGTTCGTGGCCCTCCCGTTTGGCCTGGCATCAGCGCCTCAGTTTTTCACCAACCACCAGTTTTCACTGCTGGCTCCGGTTCTGGCTCTGCTGAGGCAGAGGAGCATTGCGGTGGTGGCATATCTGGACGACCACCTCCTGCGAGCGGAGTCTGCTCTAGCGCTCAGGGACAATGTGACGATCACCCTGCACACTCTGCAGGAGTTCAGATGGGCGATCAACCTCCCGAAGTCGGTTCTGATTCCGTGTCACCACCTGGAATATCTGGGGTTGATCCTGGATGCTGCCCAGGCGAAGGTTTTCCTTCTGCCAACCAAGCGGCGGACGCTTCACTTGGCGGTTCAGTCCCTGCTGTCCCAGAAATGGGGTTCTGGGCCTAATGGTAGCCTCCTTCGAGGCGGTCCCTTATGCTCAGTATTACCCCCGGGTTCTGCAACGGGAGGTTCTCCTGAGAGGTGACAGGTCCCCATCTTCCCTGGATCAGGTGGTCAGGATGGACCACCAAGTAAGGGCCTCACTGCTCTGGTGGCTGCAGTCCCCGGCTCTCGGTCGGGGAAGTCCTTCCTCCCCCTTCACTGGTCAGTGATCACGGCGGACACCAGCCTGACAGGCTGGGGTGGAGTCCTGGGGCTGCTCTCAGCCCAGGGACGGTAGTCTCCAGAGGAGTCTCGTCTCCCAAGCAATGTCCTGGAATTGCGGGCGATTTCTTGCTGCCTTTCCCGTCGGACGTCGAGACTACACGGGTGCCCTGTCCGGTTTCAGCCGGATGATGCCATGGCTGTGGCATACTTGGACCTTCAGGGCGGGACAAGAAGCTTGGCGGTAGCTCCCGTCCTGCGGTGGGCAGAAAGCCACGTTCCGGCAATCTGTCGTCCACATACCGAGCGTAGAAAATTGGCAGACGGACCATCTCAGGCGTCAGCGTCTGGACCAGGGAGAGTGGTCCCTGTACCCGGACGTGTTTCATCAGATTTGTCTGAGATGGGTTGTCCCGGACGTGGGCATGGGACCCCCTGGCGGTTGCGGCAGATGCTCTTGTAGCTCTGTGGGCTCGGTATCGGCTCATCTATGCCTTTCCTCCTCTGAAACTGCTTCCGCTGCTTCTGCGCAGAATAGAAGCGGAGGGTATCCCGACCATTCTCGTAGCTCTGAATAGCCATGGCGTCCTTGGTACGCAGACATGGTACGGATGGTGGTGGACGTTCCCTGGCGGCTCCTCCTTTGCGAGGATCTTCTGTCCCAGGGACGCATCCTGCTTTACCCTCTGGCTTTAACGGCCTGGCTATTGAATCCCAGGTGTTGAGGGATCGAGGGGTCTCGGACTCGGTGATTCCTACCATGTTGAAGGCTTGTAAGGCCGCTTCACGTACAATTTACCACCGCACCTCGAAGGCTTCCATCGCCTGGTGCGAAGCCGGGGGGTGGAACCCTCGTTATTTCTCTGTGTCGAGGGTTCTGGCCTTCCTGTAGCAGGCCTCGACCAGAAACTGGCGTTGAGTACTCTCAAGGTTCAGGTTTCTGCTATGGCGATCTTTTTTCAGCTTCCTTTGGTGACGCATTCATTGATTCGTACTTTCACGTAGGGGGTTCGGCATGTCGCCCCCCAGGTACGGTCGCCTTTGGCACCAAGGGACCTCAATTTGGTCCTCTCGGTGCTTCAGAAGCCGCCTTTTGTGAATATCAGGGAAATCTCTCTGCAGTTGCTTTTGCAGGAAGTGGCTTTCCTGATGGCTATCACATCCGCCCGGCGGGTGTCTGAGTTGGCGGCTCTGTCTTGTAAGTCTCCTTATCTGGTCCTACATAAGGATAAGGCGGCTTGTGCCCGTCACCGCCTTTTTTTCCAAGGGTGGTGTTATCGTTCCACATCAATGAGGACATTGTCCTTCCTTTGCCTTGCCCGCGCCGGTCTCACCCTAAGGAGGTCGCTTTGTACTCCCTGGATGTTCGGGCCCTGCGGGTGTATCTGGCATCCACAGCCTCCTTTTCGGAGGTCAGACGCTCTTTTTGTCATGGTGGATGGCCCACGCAAAGGTTTGGCGGTCTCATCGGCCGCTATCTCACGTTTTATTAGACAGACGGTGTCCCGAGCCTATGCTGTTCGGGGTCTGGAGCCTCTTTCCGTTTACAGCTCACTCTTCCAGGGTGATTAGCACTTCCTGGGCTTTTTGACATCAGGCACCTGTGTCTGAAGTTTGCAAGGCGGCTACTTGAACCTCTGTGCACGCCTTCTCGCAGTTTTACAAAGTTGATGTTTTTAGCATCCTCGGATGCTGCGTTTGGCCGCAAAGTTTTGCAGGCAGCCATGTGAGACACGTGTGGTTCCTCACCAAGGGTTCAGTTGGGTGTAGTTCTTTTGTTGTTCTGTTACCCACCCCTCATTTTTGGCACTGCTTTTGGATGTCCCACTTAGTCCTAAGAATCACTGCCTGTCGACAAACGAAAGCGAAAACGGGATTTTTTGACTTACCGTAAAATCCCCTTCTCTGAGTTTGTCGACAGCCACAGCACCCACCCCTCTGGATGTTGCACTACTATTACGAACTGAGCTAGCAGGAGCGGGGTTATCTGCCAGTGGGGACTGCCCCCTAGGAGGGGCTGTGTCTGTTACTGTTCTTTTTGCTGTTAGAACTGCCTGTTCTGCCTAGTAAACTCCTGAAGAGGGCAGTATAACCCACTTAGTCCTAAGAATCGCTGTGCCTGTCGACTAACTCAGAGAAAGGGATTTTACGGTAAGTCAAAAAATCCCATTTTTGCAAAACAATAGACTGTTTTCTTAAAGCAGTTTTTAAATGCCACCTAAAAACTTGGAGCTGGCCATAGATGGATCAAAATTTGGTCAGTTCAGCAGGGACCAGTCGAATCCCCATCTCTGGCCATTCCTGTTTGTGAAAAATGAAGCTAATCAACTTCTCAAGAACGAGAATGTTGTAAATTTTTTGTTCCATCGCGCTGATCAATGTATTCTGACAGCAAGGAGGATATACCCATCCACCTCCTAAAGTGATTTGTTTTTTTTGATTAGCCAGAAAAAATCTGCAGGATGATGTGCTGTATAAAACATTTACAAGTCTTTTTAATCTAATTTTACTTTTTGTTTAAGGCATTTGCTCAGAATGTGCTGTCCAAGGCAGATGTGATTCAAGCAACAGGTGATGCAGTTTGTATATTCCGAGAACTGCAATGCCTTACTCCACGCGGTCGTTATGACATCCGAATCTACCCCACCTTCCTTCACCTGCATGGAAAAACATTTGACTATAAAATTCCATACACAACAGTTCTACGTCTCTTCCTTCTTCCACACAAGGATCAAAGACAGATGTTCTTTGTGGTAAGATGCTTGCAGTGCCGTTTATGCAACTTAATTTGCCTTCTTGCACTGATAATAAAAATAAAGACAGGATTGTTACGCTTTCTCTTTAAATAAAAGTGAAAATCAAATTATTCAAACACCAAAATGTGTATTAAACAAAGTCCACTTCATGGTAAAATTAAGTGTGAAATCTTCCTCGACACCTTGTGAATCCACCACCAATGGTAATATCAGCTGGGTATATGAAAATGGGACCCCGCATATTAAAGAGTTAACCCCCCCAAAAAAATGTTGCTCCTGTTTCTTTAATGTGCACTTAGCAGCATGGTGCTTTTGCTTTTTAAATGATCCCTCTGTATCCCTTAGATTATCTGTTTGATAGTGCCAGTTCATGAGCTCCCCCCCCCCCTGAGTACTGACTTTCCTTTGTATATAGCTTATCTTGAGAGCCGTGGTCTGTCACTCCCAGCTCTCCTATGCCTGCTTTCAGCTCCCCCTCCCTCTTCCTCTCAAAACATAGCTTCTCCTCTCTGCTCTCATAATTAACTCTAAGACCCCATTCACACTGAGGCAGGCACTATTTAGCTAAAAATAGCACCTGTAAAGTGCCTCAAAAATCTACACACAGCCTTGGAAGCATGGACCCCTTCTGGAGGGTTAAAAGCGCCACGCTCCCGCCTGCATAGGGGTGCCATAGCACCGCTATAAAGAGCGGTAAATCACCGCTGAAACTAGCGATTTTACCACTACTGCACCAGTGTGAAAGTAGCCTTAAAGGTCCTTTCTCTTACGTTCACTGACAGACACAGCCCTTCTTATGACACGTGAGGTTATATCACTAGGAGTAGACTAGGCAAAGAAAAAACAAAAGCATAGGTTGGCACCTCCCAGGAGGCTGTCCTCACCTTAGCATATAACCCCCTGCTGGACAATAGCATATCAGTTTTATTTGCCTAGTGAAAGGAGTTAGACCTGGTTCCCTATGAGATTTGCGTTTCTTCTGATGTTTTTTTTTACCTGATGAAGACTGCTATCAAGAAGCCAGCTGGTGGTATCGAGGATACCTAGACATCCAAAACTTTCCCCAGTCTGGCCAACGTCTGTTCGAGCTACCCTTAGCCTTGGCGGGGTCACGCCGCATAGTGCCCGTTCTGTGCGGGCGGCCAGTGGCTGATCCCACTTGTGCCCAGTGACTGGTTTGTTCCTGTCCAGTGGCCTGGCCAGCAGCATCCCTCTCCGTGAGGAGGAAAGTCTGCTCCGGGTGGCTACCCGCTGTGCCCGTCGGATCGGCGAGTGAACCCCTCTTCCGTCCTAGGGGCGCGGAGAGTGGGCACCTAGGCAGCTTAAGGGGTAGCTTGCCGGTGGGGGCTTATTAGTGGGGACGCCATCTGGGGTTGTCATCCCCCCCCCCAGCACCCCCCACCTGACCATTTTGAGCACTACATTCGACTATTCTCTGCCATTTTGCGGTGGATCGCCATTCTTTCACCGCTACCACGCCATTTTGCCGTAGAGTGGCATGTGTTTGGCGGCGGCCATTTTTTTGTAGCCCATGCTTGTTTTCCGCCTGTCCTCTGGCGGCCCCCAGTGGTGTTTTTCGGTAGTACAGGGAAGTGATAAGGCATGCAGCAGGCACCTGACACTTCCGCTTTCGCTTTGGATAGCGTGGCTGACAGACGCGGCGGTGCAGGCTCTTGAAGTGGAGTTTTTTTCTTCATTGCTTATTCTGGTCACAGCGCTGAGGCATTAAAAACAGCAAGTATAGCTGGCTCTCCCTGGATGCTGGTAGCGGTGGGTACAATCCTTCCGGGTCTCACTGGCTGATTGGTGGGGTAGAGGGTGGTCACACAGGGGGGTGCCAGAAGTCTGGCATGTCAGAGGCCGGCAGTGCTATGGCAGGGGTACCTGCGGGGCCTTCCAAGGTGGAGCCAGTCGAGCAACAATCCACGCCAGGGTCCCTGGTTTCCTTGGAACAAATGAGGGCAGTATTTGGTGAATTCTTTCCCTGGGCGGGTTCAGACCCGACTCCGGGGGGCCCCAAAAAGCATCCGCCCCCATTCTTCGGGGGAGGATTCGGAACCAGAGGGCGCCTCGGTGGTCATGGGAACCCCCGTGGAGCTATGAGGGTGAACTGATACCCTCAGAGGGTGAAGATGATCATGGGACTTCATTTTCGCGCGATAAGGCGATTGTGGCTGCTCTGATCACTGATATTCGCGAGTCCATGCGGCTTGACCAAGCAGGGGAGTCGCATCAGTCCACATATGTTTGTGCGTCGCTTAAGCCCCCTAGGTCCCCCAGGGCCTACCCTTATGATCAGGTTTTTGAGCAGGCGGTGTTCAAGGAATGGCTGCGGCCGCAAAATTCCTTTGCTTTGCACAAACGCTTTGCTGTTCGTTACCCTTTTGAGGATAGTTTTACTAAGAGATGGGCTTCCCCAGCAGTGGACCCACCGGTGGCCCGTCTGAATAATGCAACGACCATTCCCTTGGAGGGGTCTCCGTCTTTTAAAGAGGCGGCCGATCGCCGCACGGAGGCAGTGTCTAAGGCACTGTTCTTGTTGGCTGGGTCAGCCATGCGTCCAGCCCTCTGACTTCCTCAGGGGGGTCGGGAGGCGCTTCTAGGCGCCGTTCGGGCGCTTGCCGAACGGGGTGATTGTACCGGTACCCACGATGGAAAGGTTTCAGGGGTTTTACTCAAACCTCTTTGTGGTGCCCAAAAAGGGTGGTGTCAGGCCAGTTCTGGACCTGAAGGCACTAAACTGCTTGGTAAAGGCAAAAAAATTCAGGATGGAGTCCATCCGCTCGGTCGTGGCCGCCCTGCACCAAGGGGAATTCATGGCATCCCTGGATATCAAGGACGCGTATCTCCACGTCCAGCGGTTTCTGCGCTTCGCAGTTGGAGATCTGCATTACCAGTTTGTGGCACTTCCCATCGGTCTGGCTTCGGCTCCCCGAGTGTTCACCAAGGTGGTGGCCCCCGATGCTGGCGCTGTTGAGACAGAGGTATCGCGGTGGTAGCGTACCTCGACGATTTACTTCTGAGAGCAGAGTCGGTGGCAGCTCTGGAGGAGAACGTGATAATCAGTGTCCACGTTAAAAGAATTTGGTTGGCTGATCAACCTGCAAAAATCGACGTCGACTCCAACCTGCCTTTTGGAATACCTGGATCTGATTCTGGACACGGTGCAGGCAAGGGTATTTTTACCTCCGGACAAGCTGCTGACACTACAGGCAGCAGTACGAACCCTGTTATCACGCCAGTGGTCCTCCTTACGGTTCTGTATGCGAGTGTTGGGGCTCATGGTGTCGACTTTCGAAGCGATACCTTACGCCCAGAGTCACACTCGGCTCCTGCAGAAGGCTATTTTGTCGCAATGGGACAAATATCCCCTATCCCTAGACAGACTCATCAGGTTGGATCATCAGTCCCGAGGATCCTAGATTTGGTGGATTCGGGCTCCATCCCTAAAGTTGGGAAAATGTTTCCTCCCCCTCAAATGGTCGATAGTAACGACGGATGCCAGCCTATCGGGCTGGGGAGGGGTCCTGGGTCAGTTCTCTGCCCAGGGCCGTTGGTCAGCTCAGGAAGAGCTTGCCTTCCGATAAATGTACTGGAACTAAGAGCGATCAGACTCTGTCTATCCTGTTGGTCGACAAGGCTGCGAGGCCTCCCTGTCCGGGTTCAGTCGGACAATGCCACGGCTGTGGCATATGTGAACCATCAGGGCGGAACAAGAAGCTCAGCAGCAGCTGCAGAAGTGGCTCTGATCCTGCGATGGGCAGAACTTCACATGCCAGCACTCTCCGCAATCTACATTCCAGGCGTGAAACTGGCAGGCGGACTTTCTCAGCCGCCGGACTCTGGATCAAAGGGAATGGTCCCTACATCCAGAAGTGTTCCGCCAGATTTGCCTCAAGTGGGGCACTCCAGAGGTGGACCTCATGGCCTCCAGATTCAATCACAAGGTACAGACCTTTGTGTGCAGATCAAGAGATCCGTTTGTGGTCGCCACGGACGCACTGGTAGCACCCTGGGGTCGGTATCGGCTACTGTACGTCTTTCCTCCTCTGAAGCTTCTGCCGCGGGTTCTGCGCATGATAGAAGCAGAGGGAATCCCGACAATCCTGGTAGCTCCGGATTGGCCTCGGCGTCCTTGGTACGCCGATGTGGTACGGATGGTGGCAGATGTCCCGTGGCGTCTTCCACTTTGCGAAGACCTACTGTCTCAGGGACCCATCTTGCACCCTGCTTTACCCTGGCTGGCTTTGACGGCTTGGCTATTGAATCCCAGGTGTTGAGGGATAGGGGTGTCTGACTCCGTGATCCCTACTATGATTAAAGCGCGCAAGTGTACTTCACGTAAGATTTATCATAGGACCTGGAAGACCAATATTGGTGGGTGGTTGGAATCCTCGCTCTTATCCGGTGTCCAGGGTGCTGTCTTTTTTGCAGCAGGGACTGGACAAGAACCTGGCGTTGAGTACACTTAAGGGTCAGATTTCGGCTCTTACGGTTCTTTTTCAACGACCCTTGGCGTCACATTCGTTGATCCGTACATTTGTACAGGGTGTACGTCATGTGGCTCCTCGGATACGGTCACCTTTGGCGCCGTGGGATTTTAATCTGGTGCTCTCTGTGCTTCAGAAGCCACCATATGAGAAGATTAGGGACATTCCCTTGCAATTGTCACAGAAAGTGGCTTTCTTGGTGGCTGTTACATCCGCTAGGCAGGTGTCTGAGTTGGCAGCGTTATCCTGCAAGTTACCTTACTTGGTCCTTCATAAGGAAAAGGTGGTTTTGCGACCTTCCCCTTCTTTCCTTTCGAAGGTGGTTTCTTCTTTTCATTTGAATGAGGATATTGTTTTTCCCTCATTGTGCCCGCACCCGTCGCATCCCAAGGAATTTGAACTACATTCTTTGAATGTGGTGAGGGCCTTGCAGGTGTATTTGAATTCTACAGCTTCTTTTCGGAAGTCTGACTCATTATTTGTGCTGATGGAATGTTCGCGCAAAGGCATGGCGGCCTCGTCAGCTACCATTTCTCGTTGGATCAGGAAGGCCGTGACTTGTGCATATGAGGTTCGGGGCAAGGTTCTTTTTGTTGGGTACAGTTGTTGTAGTTTGCCCACCCCTCTTGAATGACACAGCTTTGGGACGTCCCCACGTGTCATAAGAAGGGCTGCGTCTGTCAGTGAACGTAAGAGAAAAAGGGATTTTATTATAATTTACCGTAAAATCCTTTTCTCTGAGTTCACTGACAGACGCAGCACCCAACCCTCTGTGTTGAGTTTGTACGGCTTGTTACGAACTGATATGCTATTGTTCAGCAGGTGGTTATATGCTAAGGTGAGGACGGCCTCCTGGGAGGGGCCACCCTATGCTTTTGTTTTTTCTTTACCTAGTCTACTCCTAGTGATATGAGCATAACCCCACGTGTCATAAGGGCTGCGTCTGTCAGTGAACTCAGAGAAAAGGATTTTATGTTAAGTTATAATAAAATCCCTTTATTTTCTCTGTATTAGAACAAGAAATTCCACTGTGTCCATGTTATAAATATTTTTATCTGTATAGATAACACAGCAGGCTTCCTACACAGGCTCTCTCTCTCCAGCTTAAAGTCAGCAGCAGTGCTTGGCCCCACCCTCAGGAATTCTGAGCTGAGAGAGAAGAGAAAAAGGACAACGGATTGTAGGAAGAATCTGTGTGTGTGTGTGTGTGTGTGTGTGTGTGTGTGCGTGCGTGCGTGCGTGCGTGCGTGCGTGCGTGCGTGTACCTGTCACCAGGGGCATACCTAGAGCATTTGGCACCCCCCCCCCCCCCCTGAAAAAGTGATCCACTGTGGTTCTCTTCAGAGGGCAACACTAGTGTTCCCTAATCTACAGCAATGCCTCTCACAGGACCGATCCTAGAGTCACAGATGCCTGAGTGCAGAAATATTTCTGACTCCCCCACATAGACGTGGTCATCTTACTAAGTCCTCCCCTTTACCAATGTTTCTATGGCAATGACTGCAGCCTCACTGGTGCCCATCAGTGCAGCCTCACCAGTGCCCATCAGCGCAGCCTCACCAGTGCCCATCAGGTGTAAACATCACTTGTAATGGGTATAATGCGTGACAGACAGGGGCGGGGGGGTGGGATGGTCCGCCCCGGTTGCCACACATTGGGGGGGGGGTGGGGTGTCAGCAGGGCCGCTTGATTTGATCTCAGTGGGGGCGTGAGGTACATCAGGTGGTGATTCCCAATTCCTGTCCAAAAATATAGTAATCTCCCGCTGTGCAGTTGTGTAGTAAAACCTCTTCTCCGGGTCCCCTGTGTTCAGTGGGGACCAGGAGATGGGCAGCGGACTATTTCTTCATTTTCGTTGGCTGCGGATTGGCTACCCTAATCAAGCGGCCCTGCTGACGG
>BLSH010530435.1:223032-240222 GCA_018402905.1 Glandirana rugosa
ACGTCGCTCCAGTAACACTAGGAGTGTAAAAAGAGGTCTCGGCTCCGCCTAAGGCGAGCGTCCTCGTCTAGTAGATCCATCCGATGGTGGCGTTGCGGGAAGACAGCATCGTTGTGATTGTGGCCCCGATCGTCAAAACACTTCTGAGCCCCACGACTCCGGTCTGGCTTTCCCTCACGGTGCTTAACTTTCACTTCCAGAGGGTGACGCTTAGCGTCCTTCGCAACTACGGTCTATTTGCTCGGTCGTGGCCGCCCTTCATCAGGGGGAGTTTCTGGCATCTCTGGACATAAGGGATGCGTACCTCCATGTACCCATTTGTCCACGGCATCAACGCTTCCTGCGATTCGCAGTGGGAGACCTTCACTTTCAATTCGTGGCACTCCCTTTCGGTCTGGCCTCAGCACCCCGAGTCTTCACAAAACTGCTAGCCCCGGTGTTAGTGTTGCTACGACAGAAGGGCGTTGCGGTGGTAGCCTACCTAGATGATCTGCTCCTGCGAGCGGAATCCGCCTCGGCTCTGGAGAAAAATGTGAGGATCACAATGACCTCGCTGCAGGATTTCGGCTGGTTACTCAACCTGCAGAAGTCGTCGGTATCGCCAACCAATCGCCTGGAGTACCTGGGTCTGATTTTGGACACAGCGCAGTGTTCCTCCCCCCCGGCCAAGCTGCAGTCTCTGCAGTCTGCAGTGCGAACTGTTCTGTCGCACCGTCGGTCCTCATTACGATTCTGTATGCGGGTGCTGGGGCTCATGGTATCGTCTTTCGAGGCGATACCATTTGCCCAGAGTCACACTCGTCTGCTTCAGCTAGCAATTCTGGCTCGGTGGGACAGGTCGCCTCGGTCCTTGGACCTTCTGATTCGCCTGGGCTCTCAGGCAAGGGCGTCTCTGACCTGGGGTCCCGACTCAGGGGAAGTCTTTTCTGCCCCTCCAGTGGGTGATCATCACCACAGATGCCAGTCTTTTAGGCTGGGGAGGGGTCCTGGGACAGCTGTCTGCCCAGGGCCATTGGTCGGCACAGGAGGCCCGCCTCCCCATCAATGTACTGGAACTAAGGGCAATCAGATTGTGCCTATCTCGCTGGACAGTGAGATTGCAGGACCGTCCGGTCCGAATTCAGTCGGACATTGCCACAGCAGTGGCATATGTGAACCATCAGGGTGGCACGAGAAGTCCAGCAGCTGCTGCGGAGGCAGCTCTGATACTGCGTTGGGTGGAACGTCACGTTCCGGCAATCTCTGCCATTTACATTCCAGGGGTGGAGAACTGGCAGGCGGATTTTCTCAGTCGCCAGACATTGGACCAGGGAGAGTGGTCCCTCCACCCGGAGGTGTTCGACCAGATTTGCCGCAGATGGGGGACGCCGGACGTGGATCTCATGGCGTCCCGGTTCAATCACAAGGTGGAGACCTTTGTGTCCAGAATGAAGGATCCGCTGGCAGCGGACGCTCTGGTGGCCCTCTGGGGTTGTTATCAACTTCTGTATGTCTTCCCTCCGATAAAACTACTGCCGCGACTGATCCGCAGGATAGTGGCGGAGGGAATGCCTATAATCCTGGTGGCTCCGGATTGGCCTCGGCGCACGTGGTACGCCGACGTGGTGCAAATGGTGGCAGACGCTCCTTGGCGGTTTCCACTGAGAGACGATCTTCTGTCTCAGGGGCCCATCTTGCACCCTGCTTTACCCTCGCTGGCTTTGACGGCTTGGCTGTTGAGTCCCAGGTGCTAAGAGACGGGAGTCGCTGAATCAGTGATTCCTACTTTGTTGAAGGCTCGCAAGTGTACCTCTCGCAAGATTTACCACCGCACCTGGAAGGCTTATATAGCTTGGTGCGAGGCGGAGGGTCATAACCCTCGCTCTTATGTAGTATCAAGGATCCTGACTTTTTTGCAACAGGGCCTGAACAAAAATCTGGCTTTGAGTACTCGTAAGGGCCAGATATCGGCTCTGGCAGTTCTTTTTCAGAGACCTTTGGCATCACATTCCTAGATTCGTACCTTTGTTCAAGGGCCTCGGTTCACACTTTCACTAAGTTTTACAAAGTTGATGTGTTTGCATCTTCGGATGCTGCTTTTGGCCGCAAAGTTTTGCAGGCGGCAGTGTAGGCGCGTCTGGCGCCTCCTTAGAGGTTCTGTTGAGTACGGTTGTTAGCGTTTGCCCACCCCTCTTTTTTACACAGCTTGGGGACATCCCCACACGTAATGGTGAGCTGCGTCTGTCAGTGAACGATAGGAGAAAAAGGGATTTTATTAAAACTTGCCGTAAAGGCCTTTTCTCCGAGTTCACTGACAGACGCAGCACCCACCCCTCAGTGCTCTGTGTTTGTACGGCTTGTGTACGAACTGGTGAGCTATTCCATAGAGGGGGTTTAACTGGGAAGAGGGGACGGCCCCATGGGAGGGGTCAGCTGTTTCTTTTCCCTGCCTAGTTAACTCCTAGTGGAACCAGCATAAGCCCCACACGTAATGGTGAGCTGCGTCTGTCAGTGAACTCGGAGAGAAGGATTTTACGGTAAGTTTTAATAAAAATCCCTTTTTCTTTTGGTGGTATTTGATCACCCCTGCGGTTTTTATTTTTTGCGCTATAAAGAAAGCGACAATTTTGGGGAAAAAAAACTATTTTTCTCCTACGTTCACTGACAGACGCAGCTCTCCATTCACGTGTGGGGTTATATGCAAGTCCTATTAGGAGTTAACTAGGCAAAGAAGAAAGCAAGCTGGCCCCTCCCAGGGGGCTGTCCTCTCTTCCCATATAATCCCCCTACTCTGCTCAGTACATCAGTTTTAACATGCCTAGTGCAAGGAGTTGACCTGGCTCCCTTATGGGACCTGCGGATAGGATTTTTGACTTCGCTTTTTTTAATTCTTTCAAGCTAATTGAAGACTACTATCAAGAAGCCGACTGGGGCATAGAGGGTTCCTATAAAAACCCTGTACTTTCCCCAGCACGGCCATCTGATGCGAGCCAGTCCCAGGATGTTAGTGGGTCCCGCCGCATAGTGCCCGTTCCGTGCGGGTGGCCAGTGGCTGATCCCCACTTGTGCCCAGTGTCCGGATTCGGTCTGGTCCAGGGGCCTGTGGCCAGCAGCATCCCTCCCCAGCTGGGGAGAAAAGTCTGCGACCAGGAGGCTACCCGCTGCGCCCGTCAGGAGGGGTGAGTGAGCCCCCCTAGGGGAGCTGGGGGGGGGGGCCGCAGGGCGATTTGTGACTTTCTGTGTGGTAGCCGCCGGTGGAGGAGGGTCACTGGGGCTCTCCTGGGTCCTTCCGCTCCTTCCTTCCCCCCGCTCCGCAACCTTCTTGCACTGTGTGTGCAGACCACCTAGGCCCAATGCAGCGATCCGCCACCATTTTGCCGTAGCTGCGGGCATTTTCCCTGGGTTTTTTCAGTACCATGCTGTACCATTTTGCCGGAGCCTCAGTGTTCAGCAGCCCTTGGCCCTCTAGTGAATGTCCTCGGCGGCCATATTGGAGTCTTTCCAGGCTGTGTAAAAAGTGCTGCCTGTGTTTTTCTTCCTTTCACTTTGCTGGGACAGTGTGCTGGCTGCTGCTGACGGTGCAGGCTTTCTGGCGGTCCACAGGATGTTTTCTTGGCAAACATACAACAAGTATAGCTGGCTTCCTGGGGGTGCTGGTGGTGGCGGTGGGTGCAGTCCTCCTGGGTTTCCCTGGCGTTCTGAGGGGCGGTGGTGTTTGACTGTGTGGGGGTGCCGCTAGTGGTTGTTCTCACTGTGTGGCTCAGTCTGTGGGTGTGATGGCAGATGACCCTGCAGGGCCCTCTGAGCATTCCTTCACCATGCCTCAGCGTTTCGCTATCCGGTATCCTTTTGAGGATAGTTTTATAAAAAAGTGGGCGTCCCCTTCGGTGGACCCCCCGGTGGCACGACTAAACAAGGCGACCACTATCCCCCTGGAGGCGTCTCCGTCGTTTAAGGATCCTGCCGATAGGAGGACAGAGGCAGTGTCTAAAGCACTTTTCATTTTGGCTGATTCGGCTTTGCGACCGGCCCTGGCGGCGCAATATTTCTCTGAATGCACAGCGGAGCTGCAGAATGATCTGGACTGCGGCAGAATGCTTGAAGCATCGCAGAAAGCAGAACATGTATATCATGGTATTAAATACCTGTGTGATGCGGCTCTAGACCTGCTCCCTATGTTATCAAAAATGTCTGTTTTCGCAGTCATTATTAGACGGGTCCTCTGGTTGCGTTCGTGGTCGGGTGATCACGCCTCCAAAAAAGGTTTAGCGGACCTCCCCTTTCATGGTGGCCATCTCTTTGGTTCTCAGTTGGACGAAATCATTAAGGATTTCACGGGCGGGAAGAATACCTTCCTCCCGGAGCCCAGGCGGCGAGAATTTCGCCGCAAACAGGGCCCTGTCTCTTCGGGTCAGAAGAGGTTTTTTTCATGCCCCTGGCGCAGCGGGCAGGGGCCCGCGAGCCGGCAAGGCTGCTGCAGGGGCTGGTAAGAGGCCCTGACAACGTAAAAACGAAAAGACTGAGGATAAGCCCTCCTCTGCATGATGGGTTGCCCCCACCCGGCGCTCAGGTGGGGGGACATCATCTGGGGTTCGCAGACAGGTGGACTGCCCGCATTTCCGACCGGTGGTTGCAGGATGTGGTGTCCTCCGGGTACAGGATAGAGTTCAGCACTCTACCCCCGGACAGGTTCTTCCCATCGAACTTAAGACTTCCGCGTCAACGTCGGGAGGCCCTTTTCGGGGCGGTTCAGGCAGGATCGGAACAGGGGGTGATAATGCCGGTACCTCAGTCAGAAAGGTTTCACGGTTTCTACTTGAATCTCTTTGTGGTCCCCAAAAAAGGTGGGGGGGGGGGGGGTAAGGCCAGTGTTGGACCTGGAGGCGCTAAACTTTTATGTAAAAGCGCGAAAATTCCGGATGGAATCGGTCCACTCGGTCGTGGCCGCCCCGCATCAGGACGATTTCCTGGCGTCCCTGGACATCTCCATGTTCCCATTTGTCTCCGACACCAGCGCTTTCTGCGCTTTGCGGTGGGAGATCTCCATTACCAATTTGTGGCTCTTCGATCTGGCCTCGGCTCCTTGGGTCTTCACCAAGTTGGTGGCCCCAGTGCTGGCCCTGTTGAGGCAGAGGGGTATCGCGGGGGTGGCTTATCTAGACGACTTGCTTCTGAGAGCGGAGTCTGCCTCTGCCCTGGAGGAGAGTGTCCGTCACTATGGCCTCGTTAGAGGACTTCGGTTGGCTGATCAACCTGCAGAAGTTGTCGTGGACCCCGTCCTGTCGCCTGGAATATCTGGGTCTGATTCTGGACACGGACCAGGCGAAGGTGTTCTTTCCCCCAGCCAAGTTGCAGTCCCTGCAATCAGCAGTGCGAACCTTACTGTCTCACCGGCAGTCTTCATTACGGTTCTGTATGCGGGTACTGGGGCTCATGGTATCTGCCTTCGAGGCGGTACCTTACGCTCAGTCACACTCTACTACTTCAGCGAGCGATTCTGTCTCGATGGGACAGATCTCCACTGTCTCTGGACCGGTTGGTCAACTTGGATCGTCAGACCAGGGCTTCCCTGGCCTGGTGGCTTCGGGCCCCAGCTTTGACGGGGGGGGGGGGGGGATCATTTCTTCCCCTGACATGGTCAATAATCACGACGGACGCCAGCCTGGGGGGGGGAGAGTACTGGGCTCTGTCGACCCAGGGTCGCTGGTCGGCGCAGGAGTCCCGCCTTCCGATCAATGTGCTGGAGCTCAGATTAATCAGACTGACTGTCCCATTGGACGGCGAGGCTTCAGGGGCTCCCGATACGGGTCCAGTCGGACAATGCCACGGCGGTGGCATATGTGAACCATCAGGGCGGAACGAGAAGTGCGGCAGCGGCCACGGAAGCAACTCTCATTCTGCGTTGGGCAGAACTGCACGTTCCTGCAATCTCCCATCTACATTCCAGGCGTAGAAAATTGGCAGGTGGACTTCAGTCGCCAGACGCTGGATCAGGGAGAATGGTCTCTCCATCCAGAAGTGTTCAGCCAGATTTGCCACAAGTGGTGCACGCCAGACGTGGACCTCATGGCGTCTCGGTTCAACCACAAGGTAAAGTCCTTTGTGTGCAGGACAAGAGACCCATTGGCAGTGGCCACAGACGCACCCATGGCACCTTGGAGTCGGTATCGTCTTCTGTATGCCTACCCTCCCATCAAAATGCTACTGCGCAGGGTGGTAGCGGAGGGAATTCCGATGATCCTGGTGGGTCTGGACTGGCCTCGGCGTCCGTGGTACACCGATGTAGTGAGAATGGTGGCAGACGTTCCCTGGCGTCTCCCGCTGCGAGATGATCTGCTGTCTCAGGGACCCATATTGCACCCTGCTTTACCCTCGCTGGCTTTGAGGGCCTGGCTATTGAATCCCAGGTGTTGAGGGACCGGGGTTTCAACGACTCAGTGGTCACTACCATGCTGAAGGCGCGCAAGTGTACTTAGCGCAAAATCTATCATAGAACCTGGAAGGCCTACATTTCTAGGTGAGGCAGTGGGTTGGAACCCTCGCTCCTATATGGTGTCCAGGGTCCTGACTTTTTTACAACAGGGCCTGAATAAAAAATTGGCCTTGAGTACTCTCAAGGGCCAGATATCGGCCTTGGCGATTCTTTTCCAACGCCCTCTGGCGTCGCATTCCTTGATTCGTACATTTGTACAAGGTTTGCGCCATGTGGCTCCTCGGGTACCGGTCGCCTTTGGCACCGTGGGATTTGAATCTGGTGCTATCTGTGCTGCAGAAGCCACCATATGAGAAGATCAGGGATATTCCCTTACAATTGTTGTCACAAAAAGTGGCTTTCTTGGGGGCCATTACATCCGCTAGGCGGGTGTCTGAATTGGCAGCGTTGTCCTGGAGGTCTCCTTACTTGGTCCTGCATAGGGATAAGGCGGTCTTGCGCCCGCCACCTTTTTTACCGAAGGTGGTTTCTTCTTTTCATGTTAACGAAGATAATATTCTTCCTTCGTTGTGCCCGCACCCTTCACTTCCTAAGGAGATTGAGTTGCATTCCTTGAATGTCGTACGGGCGTTGCCGGTGTATTTGGCGACTACAGACTGTTTTCGGAGGGCTAACGCGTTTTGTTCTGACGGATGGTCCGTGCAAAGGTTTGACGGCCTCGTCGGCTACTGTCTCTCGGATCAGACAGACCTTGACTCATGCGTATTCTGTTCGGGGCAAAGTGCCCCCTTTTCCAGTCACGGCTCTTTCTACCAGGGCTGTTAGCACTTCCTGGGCCTTTCGACACCAGGCCTCGGTGTCACAGGTGTGCAAGGCGGCAGTGTAGGCACGTCTGGGGCATCTTCAGAGGTTCTGTTGGGTACAGTTGTCGTTTATCCACCCCTCTTATTGACACAGCTTTGGGACATCCCCACACGTCAATGGAGAGCTGCGTCTGTCAGTGAACGTAGGAGAAAAAGGGAATTATATTTAAAACTTACCGTAAAATCCTTTTCTCTGAGTTCACTGACAGACGCAGCACCCACCCCTCTGCGTTTTTTTTCGGTACGGCTTGTTACAAACTAATGTACTGAGCAGAGTAGGGGATTATATGGGAAGAGAGGACAGCTCCCTGGGAGGGGCCAGCTTGCTTTCTTCTTTGCCTAGTTAACTCCTAATAGGACTTGCATCTAATCCCACACGTCAAAAATCCCTTTTCTCCTATCGTTCACTGACAGACGCAGCTCATCATAACGTGTGGGGTTTATGCTCGTCCCACTAGGAGTTAACTAGGCAGGGAAAAGAAACAGCTGGCCCCTCCTATGGGGGCCGTCCTCTCTTCCTACATAAACCCCCTCATAGCATAGCTCTTCAGTTTCAATGCCTAGTTTGCAAGGAGTTGACCTGGCTTCCCTTCAGGGGAATTGCGGTCCTGTTTGTGACCATTTTTTAAAATTTCTTTTACTTTTATTGTCTTCTATCAAGCAATTGATCTGCTATCTAGAAGCCGGCCGGGGCATAGAGAGTCCATGGGCTCTGTACTCTCCTCGACCTGGCCAACCGATGCAAGCCAGTCCTGACGTATAGGGACCCGCCGCATCGTGCACGTCCCATGCGGGCTGTCTGGGGTGACCCCCCCCTTGCGCCCACTCCCGGATGCGATAAGGGAAGGGCGATTTTCTGGCCCGCAGCATACCGCCTAAGAGGGGGCGGAAGGTCTGCAACTGGGTGGCTACCCGCTGCGTTTGTCGGAGTGGTGAGTGAGAGTTCCTGCCTCCCCCCCCCCCCCTTTTTAGGGGTGGAAAGGGGGACCGAGGGACGCAAAACAAAAAAAAAATTTTTTTTTTCTTGCTGGGTAGCCGCTGGTGGGACGCGTGGAGCTCCCGTTCACCCCCCGCACCTCCCCCGCACCGCACCGATCGCCTGGGCATTCTTATCGATTTTTCGCCGCCATTTTGCCGTAGCCGCAGACATTTTGGGCCTATGGGGCTTTCCCTCTAGCGCTCAGAGCGGCCATTTGCGGTACTGCGCATGCTCTGCAAATACACGTGTATGCAGCATCTCCCTTCTCTGTTGAACAGTGGTGATCTGACGGCGCAGCTCCTCTGACGATCCATCCAAAAACAGGCAGTGGAACAGCAAGTATAGCTGGGCTCCCTGTGGGTGCTGGTGGTGGTGGGTGCAGTCCTCCTCCTGGGTTCCCTGGTGCACTGTGGGTGTTGGTGTGCGGCAGGGTGGGGGTGCCTCATTCTCCTTAGTCTCCTTGTGTGTCACCAAGAGCCTTTTCTGGGAAGAAAGCAATGGCAGATTACATTGCTGAACCTGCTGAGGAAGCACAATATGCGCAAGGAGCATTTTCGGACCAGCTGCGGGCGGTCTTTAGCGAATTTCTCCCCCGGGGCGGAGGCTGCCCAACAGGTCCCCAAGAAGCGTCCCCCTCCTCCTCATTATTCATCAGGGGAGGATTCTGAGCCGGAAGTGGCCTCAGGGGTCTCAGGGACCCCAGCGGACTTATCCGATGAACTGGGTCCATCGGACGGCGAGGGGGATTAGGGGCGGCGGCTACGCGCGAAAAAGTGTTGGTGGCTACCATTATCGCTGGCATTCGCACTAAGCTGCAGCTGGATCAGGATGGCGAATCGCGGTCTGCTGCGTATGTGTGTGGGTCCTCTAGGCCCCCTAGGGCCCCCAAGGCTTATCCCTACAATGACTTTTTTGATAATTTTCTTTATCGTGAATGGCAGCATCCACTGCACTCTTCTTCGCTGTCAAAACGGTTCGCTGCTCGCTATCCCTTTGAGGAAAGCTTTTTTAAAAAACTGGGAATCGCCTGTGGTGGACCCACCGATGGCACGCCTTGGTAAGGCAACGGCCATTCCTCTGGAAGGGACTCCTTCTTTTAAGGATTCCGCTGATAGAAAAACAGGCGCTTTTAAAGTCGCTGTTCCTGGTGGCAGGTTCCCCTGTGCGACCAGCCTTGGTGTCCGCCATGGCGGCACAACATTTATACGAGTGTATGGAAGAGCTCCTGAAGGACCTTGAAGACGGTCGCCTGATGGATGTGCCGCAGAAGGATGAGTTTTTACTCCAAGGGTTCAAGTACCTTTTTTTGATGCGACGGTTGATTTACTGCCGATGTTGTCCAGAATAACGATATTTGCCGTCATACTTAGACGGATACTTTTGTTGCGTTCTTGGTCCGGTGACCACGCTTCCAAGAAAGGTCTGGCTGACCTCCCTTTTCAAGGTGGACGTCTATTTGGCCCACGTTTGGATGAGATTATTAAGGACTTCACGGGAGGTAAGAGTATCTTCCTTCCAGAGCCCCGCAGGCGTGAGTCTCGCCGTAGACAGGGGCCCCCTCCTTCGGGACAGAAGAAGTTTTTTCGTGCCCCGGGCGCAACAGGTAAAGGGACCCGCTCCGGTCAGGTCGCTGCAGGGGCCGGAAGACGGCAGTGGCAGCGCAAAACCGAAAAGGCGGAGGAAAACTCCTCAGCCTGATGGGTTGCCCCCGCCCGGGTTTCGGGTGGGGGGACGTCTTCTGGGGTTCGCAGACTGGTGGCTGGCTCACATTTCCGACCGCTGAGTCCGGGAAGTGGTGTCCACCGGGTACAGGATAGAGTTCATCTCTCTACCCCCAGACAAGTTCTTCCCATCAAATTTAGGGCTCCCGCAGGAACGCCGGGGGGCCCTCCTTGGGGCTGTACAGGCACTCTCAGACCAGGGGGTGATCGTACCAGTGCCCCCAGAAGAGGGGTTTTGAGGGTTCTTCTCAAATCTTTTCGTGGTTCCCAAGAAAGGGGGGGGGGGGGTCGGCCCGTACTGGACCTGAAGGTCCTGAACCGGTATGTCAGGGCGCGGAAATTCTGGATGGAATCTGTCCGCTCGATCGTGGCCGCCCTTCATCAGGGGGAATTTTTGCCGTACCTGGACATTAGGGATGTGTACCTCCCATGTACCCATTCATCCACGCCATCAGCGCTTCCTGCGCTTTGCGGTCGGAGACCTCCATTTTCAATTTGTGGCACTCCCCTTCGGCCTGGCCTCAGCACCTCGAGTCTTCACAAAATTGCTAGCCCCGGTGTTGTCGTTGCTACGACAGAGAGGCATTGCGGTAGTGGCATACCTGGACGATCTGCTCCTGCGGGCGGAGTCCGCCTCGGCTCTGGAGGAGAATGTGGGTATCGCAATGACCTCACTGCTGGACTTCGGCTGGTTACTGAACCTACAGAAGTCATCGGTTCCATCCCGTCGCCTGGAGTATCTGGGTCTAATCCTGGACACAGAGCAGGCGAAGGTTTTCCTCCCTCCGGCCAAGTTGCTGTGTCTGCAGTCAGCAGTGCGCACCCTTTTATTGCACCGTCAATCTTCATTACAGTTCTGTATGCGGGTGCTGGTACTCATGGTCTCGTCGTTCGAGGCGATACCTTTCGCCCAGAGTCACACTCGTCTCCTTCAGCGAGCGTTTCTGGCTCGGTGGGACAGGTCCCCTCGGTCGTTGGACCTTCTGATCCGTCTGAGCTCCCAGACCAGGGCGTCTCTGATCTGGTGGCTTCGGGACTCGGCCCTAACTCAGGGGAAGACGTTCCTGCCTCTTCAGTGGGTGATCATCACCACGGATGCCAGCCTTTTGGGCTCGGGAGGGATCCTGGGGCATCTGCCCAGGGTCGTTGGTCGGCACAGGAAGCCCGCCTCCCCATCAACGTTCTGGAGCTGAGGGCAATCAGATTGTGCCTTTTCCACTGGACAGTGAGATTGCAGGGTCGTCCGATTCAAATTCAATCGGACAATGCCACAGCAGTGGCGTATGTGAACCATCAGGGCGGCACAAGGAGTTCAGCAGCTGCAGCAGAGGCAGCTCTGATACTGTGTTGGGCGGAACTTCACGTTCTGGCGATCTCAGCCATTTTCATTCCAGTGGTGGAGAACTGGCAGGCAGACTTTCTCAGTCGCCAGACGCTGGACCAGGGAGAGTGATCCCTCCACCCGGAGGTGTTCAAGCAAATTTGCCGCAGATGGGGGAAGCCGGGACATGGGTCTCATGGCGTCTTGGTTCAATCACAAGGTGGAGACCTTTGTGTCCAGAACGAAGGATCCGTTGGCAGTGGCCACGGACGCTCTGGTGGCACCCTGGAGCCGTTATCTTCTTCTGTACGCCTTCCCTCCGATAAAACTGCTTCCGCGATTGATACGCAGGATAGTGGCGGAGGGGATACCAATTATCCTGGTGGCTCCAGATTGTCCTCGGCGCACTTGGTACGCCGACGTGGTGCAAATGGTGGCAGACGCCCCTTTGCGGTTCCCGCTGCGAGACGATTTTCTGTCTCAGGCCCATCTTGCACCCTGCTTTACCCTCGCTGGCTTTGACGGCTTGGCTATTGAGTCCCAGGTGCTAAGGGACAGGGGAGTTGCCGACTCCGTAATCCCTACTTTGTTAAAAGCTCGCAAGTGTACTTCTCTCAAGATTTTATCACCGCACTTGGAAGGCTTACATAGCTTGGTGCGAGGCGGAGGGTGATAACCCTCGCTCTTATGTCGTGTCTAGGGTCCTGACTTTTTTGCAACAGGGCCTGAACAAAAAACTGGCTTTGAGTACTCTTAAGGGCCAGATATTGGCTCTGGCGATTCTCTTTCAGAGACCTTTTAGCTTCGCACTCGTTAATTCAACTTTTGTACAGGGTGTGCGACATGTGGCGCCTCGGGTGAGGACTCCGATGGCTCCGTGGGATCTGAATTTGGTGCTTTCTGTTCTTCAGAAACCACCTTATGAGAATATCGGAGATTTCCTTACAACTGCTGTCGCAGAAGGTGGCCTTTTTAGTTGCCATCACTTCCACCAGACGGGTGTCGTAATTAGCAGCACTATCGTGCAAGTCTCCCTACTTAGTCATGGGAGGTCTCTTCTTTTTACATTAATGAAGATATTGTTCTGCCTTCATTGTGCCCTCGCCCATCGCACCCAAAGGAGTTTGAGTTGCATGCTTTGGACGTGGTGAGGGCCTTACAAGTGTACTTGGCTGCTACAGCTTCTTTTCGAAAAGCTGATGTCTTGTTTGTACTGCCAGAGGGCCCGCGCAAGGGATTGGCGGCCTCGTCGGCTATGATTTCTCATTGGATTAGAAAAACCGTGACCCATGCGTATTCTGTTCGGGGCAAGGTTCCCCCTTTTCCAGTCACGGCTCATTCTACCCGGGCTGTTAGCACTTCCTGGGCTTTCAGGCACCAGGCCTCGGTGTCACAGGTGTGCAAGGCGGCCACTTGGGCCTTGGTTCACACTTTCACTAAGTTTTATAAAGTTGATGTGTTTGCATCTTCGGATGCTGCTTTTGGCCGCAACGTTTTGCAGGCAGCAGTGTAGGCGCGTCTGGCGCCTCCTTAGAGGTTCAGTTGGGTACTGTTAGCGTTTACCCACCCCTCTTTTTGACACGGCTTGGGGACGTCCCCACACGTTATGATGAGCTGTGTCTGTCAGTGAACGATAGGAGAAAAAGGGATTTTATTAAAACTCACTGTAAAATCCTTTTCTCCGAGTTCACTGACAGACGCAGCTCACACCCCTAGGTGCTCAGTTCTGGTACGGCTTTTGTACGAACTGAAGAGCTATACTATGAGGGGGTTTATGTAGGAAGAGAGGACGGCCCCCATGGGAGGGGCCAGCTGTTTCTTTTCCCTGCCTAGTTAACTCCTAGTGGGACGAGCAATAAATCCCACACGTTATGAGCTGCGTCTGTCAGTGAACTATAGGAGAAAAAGGGATTTTATTAAAACTTACCGTAAAATCCTTTTCTCCGAGTAACCCCCTCATAGCATAGCTCTTCACTTTCAATGCCTAGTTTGCAAGGAGTTGACCTGGCAGGGTAATTGCGGTCCTGTTTGTGACGGTTTTTATTTCGTTTTCTTTTACTTTTATTTTTATTTGTCTTCTATCAAGCAATTGATCTGCTATCAAGAAGCCGGTCGGGGGAATAGAGAGTCCATGGGCTCTGTACTTTCCCCGACCTGGCCGACCTATGCGAGCCAGTCCCGCCGTATGGGGACCCGCTGCATCGTGCCCGTTCCGTGCGGGCGGCCTGGGGTGATCCCCCTTATGCCCAGCCCCGGATGCGATTCGGGAAGGGCGACTTTCTGGCCTGCAGCATACCGCCCAAGCAGGGGCGGAAGGTCTGCGACTGGGTGGCTACCCATGGCGCTCGCCCGGAGTGGTGAGTGAGAGTTCCTTCCTTCCTCCCTTTTGTAGGGGCGGAAAGGGGGACCGAAGACCCCAAAAAAAATTCTTTTTTGCTGGGTAGCCACTGGAAGAGGCGCGTGGAGCTCCTGTTCACCCCCTTCACTCCCCCTTCCCCCCCCGCACCACACCCGATCGTCTAGCGCCGTTCGGTCATTTTTCACCACCAAGCGGCGTTCGGCTGCCATTTTGCCGTAGCCGCAGACATATTGGGCCTATGGGGCTTTCCCTCTAGCGCTCAGAGCGGCCATTTGCAGTACTGCACGTTCCCTGCAGGGGTTTTTTGGCCTCTAGTGTTCAACGGTGGCCATATTGGAATCCCTGCTTATGCAAAAACGTGTCTACAAGGTTTTTTACTTTCACTTTGGAACGGTGTGTGCTCCTGAGGCGCGGCTCTCTGACGATCCTCAGGGTTATGGCAGCAAACAGCAAGTATAGCTGGGCTCTCCTTTGGGTGCTGGTGGCGGCGGGTGCAGTCCTCCTGGGTTCCCTGGTGCACTGTGGGGCAGTGGTGTGCGGCTGTGTGGGGGTGCCTTTAACTTTTAGTATGCATCTATGTGTTACTAAGGGAGCTGAACATGCTAGGAGCAATCAGCGGCGGCGCAATCTGCGTAAGGGGCTTTTCTGGACCAGCTGTGGCGGTCTTTAGTGAATTCTCCCCAGGGCAGATGTCACCAACAGGCCCCCCAAGAAGCTTCCCCCTCCTCCTTGCTTTTCAAGGGAGGATTTTGATACGGAAGGTCCCTCGGAAGGAGAAGAGGATCAGGGGACGGCAGCTGCGTGTTAAAGCATTTAGTTTCCGCCATTATAATTGTTATCGCACTACGATGCGATTGAGTCAGGATGGCGAATCGCTGATTTATGCACATGTGTGTGTGGCCCTCCAGGCCCCCTAGGGCACCCAAGGCTTACCCATATGATCAATTTCTTGATCACCTTGTTTATTGTAAATGGCAGCGTCCGCAGCATTCTTTTTAGCGCAGCCCTTTCAGGGTGGACGTCTATTCTGTCCACAGCTGGGTGAGATCATTAAGGATTTCACAGGAGGTAAGTGCCCTTCCTCCCAGAGCCCGGAGGTGTGAGTTTTGCCGTAGACAGGGGTCCCCTACTTCGGGTCAGAAGAGGTTTTTTCGTGCACCGGGCGCAGCGGATAAGGGACTCGCCCCGGTAAGGTCGCTGCAGGGGCCGGGTACCCGCAGTGGCAGCGCGCAACCAAAAAGGCGGAGGACAAACCTCAGCCTGATGGGTTGCCTCCACCCGGGCTTCGGGTGGGGGACGTTTTCTGAGTTCAACACTCTGCCACCTGTCAGGTTCTTCCCTTCGACTTAGGGCTCCCGCAGGCACGCTGGGAGGCCCTTTTCGGGGCTGTACAAGCACTCGAACCAAGGGGTGATCGTGCCAGTGCCTCCACATCTGTTCGTGGTTCCCAAAAAAGGGGGGGGGGTCCGGCCAGTACTGGACCTGTAGGCCCTGACCTGGTATGTTAGGGCGCGGAAATTACGGATGGAATCTATCCACTCGGTTGTAGCCGCCCTCCATCAGGGGGAATTTCTGGCGTCTCTGGACATCAGGGATGTGTACCTCCATGTACCTATCTGTCCACGGCATCAGCGTTTCTTTTGCTTTGCTTTGGGAGACCTCCATTATGAATTCGTGGCACTCCCTTTCGGTCTAGTCCCAGCCCCCAAGTTTTTCACAAAACTGGTAGCTCCAGTATTGGCGTTGCTGCGACAGAGAGGCATTGCGGTAGTAGCCTACCTAGACGACCTGCTACTGCGAGCGGAGTCTGCCTCGGCTCGGAATGAAAATGTGAGGATCACAATGACCTCGCTGCAGGACTTCGGCTGGTTGCTCAACCTGCAGAAGTCGAAGGTGTGTCTATCCCGTCACCTGGAGTATCTGGGCTTGTTCCTGGACTCAGAGCAGGCAAAGGTTTTCCTTCCTCCAGCCAAGTTGCGGTCACTATAGTCGGCAGTGCAAACTTTCTTGTCGCACCAACGATCTTCATTACGAGCGGGGGCTGGGGCTCCTGGTCTCGACTTTCGAGGCGATACCATACGCCCAGAGTCACACTTGTCTCCTTCAACAAGCAATTTTGGCTCGGTGGGACAGGTCCCCTCGGTCATTGGACCTTATGATCCGTCTGAGCTCCCAGACCAAGGGCGTCTCTGACCTGATGGCTTCGGGACTCAGCGTTGATTCAGGGGAAGTCATTCCTGCCCCTTCAGTGGGTGATCATCACCACGGATGACAGTCCTTTGGACTGGGGCGGGGTCCTGGGACAGCTGTCTGCCCAGGGCCGTTAGTCGGCACAGGAGGCTCGCCTCCCCATCAACGTACTGGAGCTGAGAGCAATCAGATTGTGCTTTCTCCTCTGGAATGCAGGGTCGTTCAATTCGAATTCAGTCGGACGATGCACAGCAGTGGCATATGAACCATCGGGACGGCACAAGGAGTCCAGCAGCTGCGGCGGAGGCAGCTTCTGATACTGCGTTGGGCGGAACGTCACGTTCCGGCAATCTCCGCCGTTTACATTTCAGGTGTGGAGAACTGGCAGGCGGATTTTCTCAGTCGCCAGACACTGGACCAGGGAGAGTGGTCTCTCCACCCAGAGGTATTCAACCATATTTGCCGCAGATGGGGGGGACGCTGGACGTGGATCTCATGGTGTCTCGGTTCAATCACAAGGTGAAGACCTTTGTGTCCAGAATGAAGGATCTGTTGGCAGTGGCCACGGACGCTCTTGTGGTCCCTTGGGGCCGTTACCGCCTTCTGTACGCCTTCCCTCCGATAAAAACTGATAAAATAGTGGCGGAGGGGATACCAATAATCCTGGTGGCTCCAGATTGGCCTCTGCGCACTTGGTACGCCGACGTGGTGCAAATGGTGGCAGACGCCCCTTAGCGGCTCCGCTGCGAGACGACCTTCTGTCTCAGGGGCCCAGCCTGCACCCTGCTTTACCCTCGCTGGCTTTGATGGCTTGGCTATTGAGTCCCAGGTGTGAAGAGACAGGGGAGTCGCTGACTCAGTGATCCCTACATTGTTGAAGGCTCGCGAGTCTAGTTCTCGCAAGATTTACCACCGCACTTGGAAGGCTTATATAGCTTGGTGCGAGGCGGAGGGTCTTAACCCTCGCTCTTATGTCGTGTCCAGGGTCCTGACTTTTTTGCAGCAGGACCTGTGCTGTATTCTCGCTCCCAATTCTGGGAGGCGGAGCGTGGTTCGATATATTCGGAAGGTTCACGCCACCATTTAGAACGCTCTTGATCTGAGCGCTCGGAAGTTGTTACATCCCTAGTGACTCAGTCGCTGAGGGGACAGAGAAGTGTGGACCCTGAGTTATCGGTTCGGTAGTTTCGGTCGCTCCCATTTCGTCCCACGTCCGACCCGGGGACTCTGTCTTCCAGCAGAGCGTCGCCTCGGCGATTCCCCGCAGACGGTGGTAAACGTGGTGCAGCCGCATGGTTCACGCGTCTCCGGTTAGACCTCGGTGGTCCTAATAACCATAGGGGAG
>BLSH010530435.1:315317-327251 GCA_018402905.1 Glandirana rugosa
CTTACTTTGCATGCTTCGTGGGACATAGACAAGGCCTCTTTTCTCCCTAAGGTGGTTTCCTCCAACCTTAATCAGGCCATTGTCCTGCCTACTCTTTGCCCAGCTCTAAAGCATCCTAAAGAGATATTGTTACATTTTTTAGATATAGTACATGCAGTGATAGTTTACCACTCTGCCACTACCTCCATCTAAACTTTTGGTCATCTGTGCTGCCTGTTGGCTCTCACAAGGGCTTTTCTGCACATCGGGTGGATGTTTAGGTCCCTGCTTGACGGCTTTGACCATAAGGTGCTTCAGCCAGCTCTTTGCATTGGGAACCCAATTCCATGGTTTTTGGCATGTTGCTGCTTTTTATGGCATTGCCCATCCCTCACTTGTAATTCTTGGTGATGTTCCATGGTCAAGGTTTAAAGCTCTTATACCCAGTGAAGTGATTGTCCTCGGATGATGCATAATGATATAACAAATCCTCCTACATAAGTTGTACATGCTTATCCGCAGCCTTCTAATCTCTACATCCATTCAAAGTCCAGAATTAAAGGGGGAAGAGCTGAGGCTGTCAATCTGCTGGAGCTACCTCCCCTGTCACCATGTTTTTCTTGGTGTCAGGAAAACTTGTTAGAAGTGACTTATGCTGATAGGGGAAGGAGGCAGCATACAGAAATTACTTGGTACTCTTAACCGCTTGAGGACTGCGCCACGTACATTTACTGCAGCAGAGTGGCCCTTTAGCGCAAAATCACATGTGTATGTGATTCTCATCCTCTGCTCTGGGGCACTCGCCGCTGAAGCCCCGCTCCTGCTGTGGCAGGTGATCGTTCGTAGAGAGGCAGAATGGCAGTCTGCCTTTGTAAACAAGACAGACCACTGTTTTGCCAGAAATGAAGATGGAGATCTTCTGTTTCTACTAAGCAGAAACATAGATCTGTTTCCCTTTAGTCAAAGCAATCCCCCTACAGTTAGAAGGCACACACAGGGAACACATTTAACCCTTTGTCCCTGATAACCCCTTCCCTGCCAGTGTCATTTATACAGTGACAGCGTATATTTGTTTAGCACTGATCACTGTATTGGTGCCACTGGTCCCCAAAAAGTGTCAGAACGATGGTGTAGCCCCCGGAAGTCGCACATCTAGGTGTCTTGGGATGGTAGGTAAGGTGACACCCTCAGCGTGGACTCCAACCAGGCCATGCCCCCAACACGTTTCACTTTGCCCCCCGGAGCTTGGTCATGGGGACGCCTCCAAAATAGTGTCACTTAGTGTCAGATTTGTCCACCGCAATGTCGCAGTCCCACTAAAAATCGCTGCCATTACTAATTTAAAAAAAAAAATCTTAAAAAAAATAAGTCCTTAAATCTATCCCATAGTTTGTAGACGCTATAAGGCGTAAACCAATCAATGTACGCTTTTTTGGGATTTTTTTTTCCAAAAATATGTAGCAGAATACATATTTCACTAAATTTATGAAGAAATTTAGATTTTTTACATTTTTTTTTTTTTAATTGAAAATGTTTTAGCGCAGAAAGTAAAAAATATGTGTTTTTGTTTTTTCAAAATGGTCGGCCTTTTTTTGTTTATAGCGCAAAAAATAGAAACCAAAAAAGTGGGAAAAAGGACATACATTTTATTTCCTTAAAGCATCACACGACCATGCAATTGTCCGTTACATTATCTCACAAAAGTGAGTACACCCCTCACATTTCTGTAACGATTTCATTATATTTTTTCATGTAAAAACATTGAAGAAATTACACTTTGCTAGAATGTAAAGCAGTGAGCGTACAGCTTGTTTACAGTGTAAATTTGCTGTCCCCTTAAAAATAACTCACCAAATGGCCATTAAGGTCTAAACCGCTGGCAACAAAAGCGAGTACATCCTTAAGTGAAAATGTCCAAATTGGGCCTAATTAGCCATCTTTCCTTTGTCATGTGACTCGTTAGTGTTACAAGGTCTCAGGTGTGAATAAGGAGGTTATCACTTTCGCTCTCTCATACTGGTCACTGGAAGTTCAACATGGCACCTCATGGCAAAGAACTGAGGATGTGAAAAAATATTGTTGCTCTACATAAAGATTCTAGGCTATAATAAGATTGCTGATTCCCTGAAACTGAGCTGCAGCATGGTGGCTAAGACCATACAGCGTTTTAACAGGACAGGTTCCACTCAGAACAGGCCTCACCATGGTCGACCAAAGGAGTTGAGTGCATGTGCTCAGCGTCATATCCAGAGGTTGTCTTTGGGAAATAGACGTATGAGTGCTGCCAGCATTGCTGCAGAGGTTGAAGGGGTGGGGGGTCAGGCTGTCAGTGCTCAGACTATACACTGCATCAAATTGGTCTGCATGGCTGTCATCCCAGAAAGAAGCCTTCTCTAAAGATGATGCACAAGAAAGCCCGCAAACAGTTTGCTGAAGACAAGCAGACTAAGGACATGGATTACTGGAACCATGTCCTGTGGTCTGATGAGACCAAGATGAGCTTATTTGGTTTAGATGGTGTCAAGTGTGTGTGGCAACAACCAGGTGACAAAAACAAGTGTGTCTTGCACAGTTAAACATGGTGGCGGGAGTGTCATGGTCTGGGCTTGCATGAGTGCTGCCGGTACTGGGGAGCTACAGTTCATTTAGGGAACCACGAATGCCAACATGTACTGTGACATACTGAATCAGAGATTGATCCCCTCCCTTCAGAGACTGGGCTGCAGGGCCATATTCCAACATAACCACCCCAAACACACCTCCAAGACCACTGCCTTGCTAAAGCTGAGGGTAAAGCTGATGGACTGGCCAAGTATGTCTCCAAATCTAAACCTTATTGGTCATCTGTGGGGCATCCTCAAACGGAATGTGAGGAGTGCAAAATCTCTAACATCCACCAGCTCCGTGATGTTGTCATGGAAGAGGACTCCAGTGGCTATCTGTGAAGCTCTGATTAACTCCATGCCCAAGAGGGTTAAGGCAGTGCTGAAAAATAACGGTGGCCAAACACAATATTGATGCTTTGGGCCCAATTTGGACATTTTCACTTGGGGGTGTACTCACTTTTGTTGCCAGCGGTTTAGACATTAAAGTGGTTGTTAACCCACCACTACATGTTTCAATAATCCACACTCTTTATTACTGTAATGTCCCCTGTGACTGTCTTTTATGTAAATAGCGTATACACCTTGTATACAAAGCCTGACATATGCAGTGGACGGGGCCAGGGATTCCCCTCTGATGTCAGTCAGAGGAGGAGAGGTGGCCCCGCCCACTGCATATGTCAGGCAGAGACAGGAGACAAGCAGCCGGTCCATCAGCGCTGATGAGCGCTCTGTATAGAGGAGAGTCACAGGGTACATTATGGTAAGAGTGTGGATTATACTAAAATATCAATGATTTGAGAAGCGGGATATGAGGGGGCGGTGCAGGCACAGATCTGTGAGGGGAAGAGGGGAGAGAGCACACAGGACACACAGCGCAGACTGCAAATGACTGAGACGCACACGGACTCTGATTATCACAGCTTGGCAGCCATGATATTTCGGAGTCTGCACACAGAGGGGGCAGGATCAGCCAGGTATTACAGGTGATCCAGATGGGGAAAATTACATAGCACAAGCGCTGTGCTGTATAACATGCTTTAACCACTTCAGCCCCAGAAGGATTTCACACTTTAGGACCAGAGCACTTTTTGCGATTCGCCACTGCATCGCTTTAACTGACAATTGCGCGGGCGTGTGACGTTGTACCCAAACAAAATTTGCGTCTTTTTTTTTTCCCACAAAGAGAGATTTCCTTTGGTGGTATTTGATCCCCTCTGTGTCATTTCTGATCGCCGCTATAAATATAGCGACAATTTTGCAAAATAAAAAAAAGTTTTTCTTTTTGCTAAAATACAAATCCAAAAAAAAAAAAACCATTACTCTTCCGTTCACTGACAGACGCAGCCTTCTTATGACACGTGGGGTTATGCTCATATCACTATGAGTAGACTAGGCAAAAATAAAACAAAAGCATAGGTTGGCCCCTCCCAGGGGGCTGTCCTCACCTTGGCATATAATCCCCTTGCTCTGCATAGCACATCAGTTTTTATTTGCCTAGTGCAAGGAGTAGACCTGGTTCCCAATGGGATTTGCGGTCTCCTGAAGGTTTTTCTGATGAAGACTGCTATCAAGAAGCTGGCTGGTGGTATAGAGGATATCTAGAATCCAAAAACTTTCCCCAGTCCAGCCGACACTATGCGAGCTACCCTTAGCGGGGGCCCGCCTCATAGCGCCCGTTACGTGCGGGCAGCCAGTGGCTAAAAACCCACTAGAGCCCAGTGACTGGCTTGTTCCTGTCCAGGGGCTTGGCCAGCAGCATGCCTCTCTATGGGGAGGTAAGTCTGCTCCGGGTGGCTACCCGCTGCACCCGTCGGATTGGTGAGTAGACCCCTCTTCCGTCCTAGGGGCGCGGAGAGTGGGCACGGGGGCAGCTTCTGTGGTAGCCGGCCGGTGGGGCCTGTTAGTGGGGCGCTCCTGGGTGGTACCCTTTTGAGGATTATCTTGGTGTCCTTGGAACAGCTGAGGGCGGTATTTGGGGACTTCTTTCCCCGGGCGGGGGACCCGGTTCCGGGGGGCCCCAAAAAACACCCACCCTCCCCATTCCTCAAGGGAGGATTTGGATCCAGAAAGCACCTCAGTGGTCACACCTGTGGACCTATCAGAGGGTGAACTGCCCTCCAGAAGGCGAAGGTGATCAGGAGGCTCCTTTTTCGCGTGATAAAGTGATAGTGGCCTCTCTGATCACTGATATCCGCGACTCCATTCGGCTTGACCAAGCAGGGGAGTCGCATGAGTCCACATATATTTGTGGACCACTTAAACCCCCTAGGTCCCCTAGGGCTTACCCTTATGATCAGGTGTTTGAACAGGCAGTGTTCAAGGAATGGCTGCGGCCACCAAATTCCTTTGCTTTTCCTAAAAGCTTTGCTGATCGCTACCCCTTTGAGGATAGCTTTACTAAGAGATGGGCTTCCCCAACGGTGGACCCCCCAGTGGCCCGTCTGAATAAGGCAACGACGATTCCCTTGGTGGGGTCTCTGTCTTTTAAAGAGGCAGCCGATCGCCACACAGAGGCAGTGTCTAAGGCACTGTTCTTGTTGGTTGGGTCAGCCATGTGGTCGGCTCTAGTGGCTGCGATGGCAGCACAATCTCTTCATGAGCCTCACTGCACACTGGTTTAACTTGTGAGTGCGCACAGGCTGAGGTGCAGCAGGCACAACATTTTGAAGAGGGTCTCCGCTACATATGCCATGCTGCTTTGGACCTTCTTCCCATATTGTCAAAAATTGTCTGTTTTTGCAATTATCAGGCGGGTGCTGTGGCTCCGCTCTTGGTCGGGCGACCAGGCTTCAAAGAGAGCTCTTGCAGAGCTTCCCTTTCAGGGAGGGCGTCTGTTTGACCCACAGTTGGATGAAATCATTAAGGATTTCACGGGAGGGAAGAGTACTTTCCTTCCAGAGCCAAAGCGGCGGGATTTTCGCCGTAGGCAGGGCCCTGTTTCTTGGGGTCAGAAGTTTTTTCGGGCACCCGGCTCAGCAGGTAAGGGCTTCAAGTCCGGTAAGGCTTCCGCTGGGCCCAGTAAAAGCCCCTGGCAGCATAAGTTCCGAAAAAGCGAAGGATAAATCAACCTCCGCATGATGGGTTGCTGGGGTTCGCAGGTGGGCTGCCCGCATCACCGATCGGTGGGTACTGGAGGTGGTGTCCTCCGGGTACAGGATAGAATTCATCTCTCTGCCCCCAGAAAGGTTCTTCCCTTCAAACTTGAGACTCCCTCAGGGGCGTCAGGAGGCGCTTCTAGGCCCCGTTCGGGCGCTTGCTGAACAGGGGGTGATTATACCGGTACCCATGGTGGAAAGATTTCACGGGTTTTACTCCAAACCTCTTTGTGGTGCCCAAAAAGGGCAGTGTCAGGCCAGTTCTGGACCTGAAGGCATTAAACCGCTTCGTAAAGATGAAGAGATTCATGATGGAGTCCATCCGCTCGGTCGTGGCCGCCCTGCACCAAGGGGAATTCATGGCATCCCTGGATATCAGGGACGCGTATCTCCATGTTCGTTTGTCAGTCACCAGCGTTTTCTACGCTTCGCAGTGGGGGACCTGCATTACCAGTTTGTGGCACTTCCCTTCGGGTTGGCTTCATCTCCCCGAGTGTTCACCAAGGTGGTGGCCCCGATGCTGGCGCTGCTGAGACAGTGCGGTATCGCGGTAGTAGCATACCTCGACGATTTACTCCTGAGAGCAGAGTCTGCTGCGGCTCTGGAGGAGAACGTGACAATCACGGTGTCAACGTTAGGAGTTCGGTTGGCTAATCAACCTGCAGAAATCATCGTTGACTCCATCCTGCCGGTTGGAATACCTGGGTCTGATTCTGGACACGGTGCAGGCAAGGGTGTTTTTACCGCCAAACAAGTTCCTGACACTTCAGGCAGCAGTGCGAACCCTGTTATCACGCCAGTGGTCCTCCTTACGGTTCTGTATGCGAGTGTTGGGGCTCACGGTGTCGGCCTTCGAAGCGATAACTTACGCCCAGAGTCACACTGGGCTCCTGCAGAAGGCGATTTTGTCGCAATGGGACAAATCTCCCCTATCCCTAGACAGACTGATCAGGTTGGATCATCAGTCCCGAGGATCCTTAATTTGGTGGATTTGGGCTCCGGCCCTAAAGTTGGGAAAATGTTTTCTCCCCCTCAATTGGTCGATAGTGACAACGGACGCCAGCCTATCGGGCTGGGGAGGGGTCCTGGATCAGTTTTCTGCCCAGGGTCATTGGTCAGTGCAGGAAGCTTGCCTTCCAATAAATGTACTGGAGCTGAGAGCGATCAGACTGTCTGTCCCGTTGGTCGGAAAGGCTGCGAGGCCCCCCTGTCCGAATTCAGTCGGACAATGCCACGGCGGTGGCATATGTGAGCCATCAGGGCGGAAAACAAGAAGCTCGGCAGCAGCCGCGGAGGCGGCTCTGATCCTTCGGTGGGCAGAACTTCACGTGCCAGCCCTCTCTGCAATCTACATCCCAGGCGTGGAAAACTGGCAGGCGGACTTTCTCAGCGTCCGGACTCTGGATCAGGGGGAATGGTCCCTACATCCAGAAGTGTTCCGCCAGATTTGCCTCAAGTGGGGCACGCCAGAGGTAGACCTCATGGCCTCCAGGTTCAATCACAAGGTACAGACCATTGTGTGCAGAACAGGAGATCCGTTGGCGGTCGCCTAGGACGCGCTGGTAGCACCCTGGGGTCGGTATCGGCTACTGTAAGTCTTTCCTCCTTTAAAGCTTCTACCGCGGGTTTTGCGCAGGATAGAAGCAGAGGGAATCCCGACAATCCTGGTAGCTCCGGATTGGCCTTGGCGTCCTTTGTACGCCGACGTGGTGCGGATGGTGTCGGATGTTCCGTGGCGTCTTCCGCTTCGCGGAGACTTACTGTCTCAGGGCCCATCTTGCACCCTGCTTTACCCTCGCTGGCTTTGACGGCTTGGCTATTGAGTCCCAGGTGTTGAGGGATAGGGGTGTCTCGGACTCCGTGACCCCTACTATGATTGAAGCACGTAAAGGTACTTCACGTAAGATTTATCATAGGACCTGGAAGGCCTATATTACCTGGTGCGAGGCAGGGGGTTGGAATCCCCGCTCTTATATAGGGTCCAGAGTACTGACTTTTTTGCAGCAGGGACTGGACAAGAACCTGGTGTTAAGTACACTTGATGGTCAGATTTCGGCTCTGACGGTTCTTTTTCAATGGCCCTTGGCGTCTCATTCGTTGGTCCGTACATTTGTACAGGGTGTACGTCATGTGACTCCTCGGATACGGTCGCCCTTGGCACCGTGGGATTTGAATCTGGTGCTTTCTGTGCTGCAGATACCACCATATGAAAAGATTAGGGACATTCCCTTGCGACTGTTGTCGCAGAAAGTTGCTTTTCTGGTTGCTGTCACATCCACTAGGCGGGTGTCTGAGTTGACAGCATTATCCTGCAAGTCACCTTACTTGGTCCTTCATAAGGACAAGGCGGTTTCGCGACCTTCCTCTTTGTTTCTTCCGAAGGTGGTTTCTTTTCATTTGAATGAGGATATTCTTCCCTCATTGTGCCGCACCCGTCGCATCCCAAAGAGGTTGCACTGCATTCTTTGGATGTGGTGAGGGCTTTGCGGGTGTATTTGATTTCTACAGCTTCTTTTCGGAAGTCTGATTCTTTATTTGTGCTGATGGAAGGGTTGCGCAAAGGCATGGCGGCCTCGTCTGCTACCATTTCTCGTTGGATCAGGAAGACAGTGACTCATGCATATGAGGTTCGGGGCAAGGCTCCCCCGTTTCCAGTCACGGCTCATTCCACCAGGGCAGTTAGTACTTCCTGGGCGTTTAGACACCAGGCTTCGGTGTCTCAGGTGTGCAAAGCGGCCACTTGGGCCTCAGTGCACAAGTTTACTAAGTTTTACAAAATTGATGTTTCAGCATCTTCGGATGCTGCCTTTGGCCGCAAAGTGTTACAAGCGGCAGTGTAGGCGCGGATGGCGCCGCCTGAGAGGGCTTTTTTTGTTGGGTACAGTTGTTAGTTTGCCCACCCCTCTTTATTGGCACAGCTTTGGGACGTCCCCACGTGTCATAAGAAGGCTGCGTCTGTCGGTGAACAGAAGAGTAAAAGGGATTTTATTATAACTTACCGTAAAATCCTTTTCTCTGAGTTCACTGACAGACGCAGCACCCACCCCGTGTTGTTTGTACGGCTTGTTACGAACTGATGTGCTATGCAGAGCAGGGGGATTATATGCTAAGGTGAGGACGGCCCCCTGGGAGGGGCCAACCTATGCTTTTGTTTTATTTTTGCCTTGTCTACTCCTAGTAATATGAGCATAACCCACGTGTGTCATAAGAAGTCTGCGTCTGTCAGTGAACTCAGAGAAAAGGATTTTACGGTAAGTTATAATATCCCTTTTGTTTTTTTTTTTTGTTTTTCATCGGTTTTGGCCAATTTATATTCCTCCTCATATTTTTGGTTAAAAAAATCGCAATGGGCGTTTATCAATTGGTTTGCGCAAAGCCACGTTTACGGATGCTGAGAATTCATTTCTGGGGTTTTTATTTATTTTTGTACTAGTAACGGCGGTTGTTCTGCGATTTTTAACGGTACTGCGATATTGCAGCGGGCATGTCGGACCATTTTTTTGGGACCATTGGCATTTATACAGCGATCAGTGCTATAAAAATGCACTGATTACTGTGTAAATGCCATTGAAGGAGTTAACCCTCAGGGGGTGCTCTAAGGGTTAACTGTGTTCCCTCACTGTTCTAACTGTATGGGGGCTGTGCTGGCAGGGGGAGGGGAGTGATCATGGCTTCCATATACATGAAGCCTGTGATCACAGCCCTTCCCCCTCTATGAGAACGGAGATCCGTGTTTTACTTATATGGACCTCCGTTCGTTCACTGCGTGTGGGCCATCGCGGGTAGCCGGTGGCGATCGAGTCCTACGTACCAGCTCCCTGGCCCCCCCGGACACAGTGAGCACGCTCATAATGCTAGTTATCGCGGCCGCCATCAGGTGACGGCGGTTCACGACAACGAGCCATCTTGCTGCCGTCACGCTGCGGTGGGCAGTCGGCAAGTGGTTAAGGAAGCAGGATCTTTATATTTTGGGTTAACAAGCGCTTCAATGGCTGTGTTGAGTTATTTTGAGGGGGCAGCAAATTTAAACTTACACAAACTGTACACTCACTAATTTCTTCAGTGTTGTCACGAAAAGATAGAATAAAATATTTACAAAAATGTGAGGGGTGTACTCTTGTGAGATACCGTAAAGTAACGCAGTGCCATATCGCAAAATATGGCCTGGTCAGGAAGGGGGTCAAACTTCTGGAGCTTAAGTGGTTAATTGAGACAAGTACACACTATAGCAGGACATGTTTTGTTTATATTTCACGTCTGAGGTTTAGATTCACATTAACCACTTGCCTCAAATCGCTGTACCGCTACGGTGTTTGCTTTAAGAGACATAGGGCCGCGATGTCCGCCGGCCACCCGCGTTCGCTCCTCGGAGAGCCAGAACGGGGATCTGTCAATGTAAACAAACATATCCTCGTTCTGTCAGGGGAGTAGAGAGCGATTATCTGTTCCTAGTGATCAGGAACAGCGAGCTCTCTCCTCCTCCAGTCAGTCCACTCCCCCCACACTCAAACACCTCCCAGGGAACACATTTAACCCCTTGTTCACCATTGGGTGTTAACCCCTTCCATGCCAGTGTAATTTATTCAGTAATCAGTGCATTTTCATAGCACTGATCGCTGTATAAATGTCACTGGTCCCAAAAAAGTGTCATCTGGCCGCGCAATGTCGCAGTCCCGCTAAAAATCACTGATCACCGCCATTGCTAGTAAAAAAAAAAAAAATAGAAATGCCACCATAAATCCATCTCCTATTTTGTAGATGCTATAACTTTTGCGCAAACCAATCAATATACGCTTATTTCAAATATATTTGTTTTTTTTTTTGCCAAAAATATGTAGTAAGTTACATATTTGCCTAAACTGAGGAAGAAACTTAAAATTTTCTGGCCTGATACAGATACCTCCCTACCGCTAGCCTCTTGGGATTTGCTTGATTTATTTTGTCAAGAATCATCTTCCAATAGCTGTGCAGCTTGGGGCACCTCCAAAGCATGTGGATTAAATCTACTGTTGCCCTTCCACATCTGGAACAGAGTGCATCCGGGTGTCGTCCGAATTGCAATAATTTCTTTAGGGTATAAAATGCTCTATGGGCAATATAAAGCTGCATCTACCAAGGGGAGAATATCCGTCCATTGCCGCTCCGTTAGCTCTCCTACATCCTCCTCCCATTTTGTTCTGCTCTGAAATAGATCTTTATCCAGCACCTTTAAGCATATGTTCTGGTATAGTTCCAAAAGCAGTCCCTTCAGGGTTTAGGCATTCATTAGATTTGTCAGTATGGGAATTTTGCACCATTTCAAAGCTTCTTCCTTAAACTATAAAAAAGTGTTTATTTGAGAATCCAAATTCCTCCCCCAATTCCTGAAAGGTCTTTAGATCCCCCTCATTATATAATTGTGCCAGTCTGACCATCCCCCTTAGTTTACAATTTGAGAAGTTTTCCCACACCTCCAACTCATGGAGCCTCACATTGTCCCATATTGGGGTGGCCTCGCTAAATCCCAAATACGATTACGATAACGATCATTACGATTAAGCACACGACTGGTGTGTGAATCCTTTACAGACTGCTTGCTGGTATTTGTGGTGCCCTTGACCCGAATAAAGCCTGGAAATCATCTGGATGTGCTGCTTCTTTCTTCTATTGGACCATTGGGATAAGGCTGTTGCCTATTGCCATATCGTTCCTAGAGAGTGAGGAGTGTACACTTGAGTGACACGAGTAAACCCGAGCCTCTGGGTAGTGGTCTCATCATATCACTCAGGACTGTTTCCTTAAATATCCTGTGCAATGTGGTATATAATGGATACCTCCATCTTTTCCTTGTGGGGAACATGTCAACCTGTGTATTCATCACCCAGTGTCAATACTGGGATTCTTTGCTTATCTACTATGAATTCCAATACACCTTTAATAATTTCTAGTTTAAAGGGGGAGGAATATATACATTCACTAATATAAGCAAAGTTTCAGAAAGTTTACAAGATATAATGATGGATCTACCCTCACCATCTACTTTTACATGTCTACACTCAAATGCCACTGAAGTGTGAATATACTTGTAAATCTTGAATAGGATGTATATATGGGGTGTTACTGGCTGGAGAAACCTCTGCATTTTAAACAAGTTATAGTATCTCTTGTCAGCACAACACTGTTATCCCAAGGGTTGAGGCAGTCTTGAGTAAAGCTGTTTTTCTTAAGTCCCCCCAACCCTCTCACATTCCATGATCCAAATGTCACCGTCTTAG
>BLSH010530435.1:408821-423819 GCA_018402905.1 Glandirana rugosa
GTAGGATTCATTGCAATACCATGATGACTCACTTAATGATGATGATATACTGGATGAAATAAAATATTTCGTAATCACATTATTGAACACCGCAGACGAGAGATATTATTTTTTTATGACATCAGGTTCGGTGTCTCCCAATTTATGGACAGTACGGTACGTGCGTAAGGTTCAAATTTATTTGGTTTGGGTCGGGGGGGGGGCACCTAATGGGAATGGGATGTTCAACAGTAGTTTCCACTGTCCGTCGGGATAAGGGGGTTAGGGGGAGTCTCTGACTCTCGGTAATCACAAATTGAACAAAACTTATTATAGAGAGCAGACGCCACAAGTTATTACACTAATGCTTTATAAAATAAAGTAGGTCATATAGTAGTAGTAATTCACTCAGTAGTACCATAACGTTACTTAGGATGGGGGGGCTGCAGCTGCTTGTGAGAGATCATCATCATTCAAGCTGATGGGCTTAGGGATCGGATTCCAACCTTTCCTGTCAGGGCAAATTCTATAAGATCTGTAAATTTGCATGGCTACCCATTCCTCTGTTCTCAGGTTGATGCCAGTCAATTTCCTCCACCCTAAACACACTCATCCATGTCTTTATGGACCTTGCTTTGTGCGCTGATCCAAATAATTTAGCGAAGGGGGGATTATGGTGAGGGGTTGTTATTCAGGGGCTGGGCTTGGCCCCTTAGTTCCAGTAAAGGGAACTCTTAAGGAGTCTGCATACCAAGATATTTTGAACTATTTCATGCTCCCAAGAGTTTGGGGATGGCCCCTTCCTGTTGCAGCATGCCTGAGCACCAGTGCACAAAGCAAGGTCCATAAAGACATGGATGAGCGACTTTGGGGTGGAGGAACTTAACTGGCCTGCACAGAGTTCTGACCTCAACCCGATAGAACACCTTTGGGATGAATTAGAGTGGAGACTGCGAGCCAGACCTTCTCGTCCACATCCATGCCTGACCTCACAAATGCGCTTCTGGAAGAATGGTCAAACATTCTCATAGACCCACTCCTATACCTTTTGGGCAACCTTCCCAGAAGAGTTGAAACTGTTAAAGCTGCAAAGGATGGGCCAACTCAATATTGAACCCTACAAACTAAGACTGGGATGCCATTGAAGTTAATGTGCATGTAAAGGCATGCATCCCAATACTTTTGGTAATATAGTATATCTTGGTCTCATTACTCCAGAGCCCTATTAATTGTCTTTTTCCAGCAGGCTTTTTTTGTGGATGGACTTGAGGAGAGGCATTTCTTCGTGAACGAGACCCAGGCATTTCTTCTGCAGTGTATGCTGTATTGGGTCACGAGAAACAATCACTCCAGTTTGGCTTTCTACTTGGCTAACTGCTGTGAACTTGTATAACGATTTTCTTCAACCTTTCTCATCAGAAGCTGCTCCTGTCGAGGTGTTAATGTCTGTGGACGGCCTGGATGTCTCTGTGAGATGGTTGCAGTTCCATCTTTGTTAAATGTTTGTATCACTTTGCTGCAGTGTTCTGACTGATGAGTTAAAGCTTTGCTGATTTTCTTGTATCCTCCACATTTCTTGTGTAAAGAAATTATTATTTTCTTTCTCATGTCTTGTGACATTTCTTCCATGTGATGTCATTGCTGAGAGCATGAAATAGGAAGGGGTTTCCTTTGTTAATTAAAGCCTTTTATAATCGACTGTCTGCTGGACGCCTGTTCAATAATTAGACTCAACTGTAGTTGAATTCTTGTTAATTAGGATTTTGTTGTATAAAACTCAGCTTTGCTCCTAAGACTTTCATATGGGTGTATTCATTTTTGTAACATGGTCTTGAATGAATTCACTTCAGTTTTGTTTGCCTCATTTTTGCACACCCTTCCTATTCATTGTGTCGGGATGTCCCATGGTGTATGAATAATCTGTGTTGTGTAATATATAAATTTTGATTTACCTGTAAGTTCCATATCCTAGAGTACAGGACAGGACACAGGCCACCCTCTTCCATTTCTTGGTTTACTCTCCTTTGCTTTCTTCAAAATTGAGGACTCACGGAGGGGGGTAGAACTATAGGGGAGGTGCCCTGGGAGCATGTCTTCTAAAGCTTTGCCGGTGTCCAGGCGCTTATCCACTTCCTTACTGGGCACTTAAACCCCCCTCCTGCCCAGACCAATTTTAGGCTTTCAGCGCTGTCGCATTTTGAATGACAATTGCGCAGTCGTGCGATGTTGTACCCTAACAAAATTTTTATCATTTTTTTTTCTCACAAATAGAGCTTTCTTTTGGTGGTATTTGATCACCTCTGCGGTTTTTATTTTTTACGCTATAAACAAAGAGCGATGGTTTTGAAAAAAGAAGAATATTTTTTACTTTTCTGCTATAATAAATATCCAAAAAATATTTTTGGTAAAAAAAATCGCGATCGGCGTATTTTGATTGGTTTGCGCAAAAGCAATTGCGTCTACAAACTATGGGAATAGATTTATTTCGTTTTTACTATTTTTCTTTTTACTAGTAATGGCGGCGATCTGCGATTTTTATCGGGACTGCGATATTGGGGCGGACATGTCGGACGATTTTGACACATTTGTGGGACCAATGACATTTATACAGCGATCAGAAATATGAATGTCCACTGATTACTGTATAAATGTAATTGGCAGTGAACCTGCAGGGGGCAGTGAAGGGGTTAACAATGTTCCCTGGGTGTGTTCTAACGGGGGGAAGGGTGGGTGGGCTGGTCGGGACATAACAGATCTAACTGATCCCAGTGACAGGGATCAGTAGATTTGTCTTGTCCCATTCACAGAACGGAGAACCACCGTGTTTACATTGGCGGTTCCCCATTCTGAGGCTGCTACAAGTGATTGGCGGGTCTCGGGCGGACATCGAGTCCGCCCGACCTGCGGCCACGCCCACGCAGCGCGTGGTGGCCGCAAATGCAAGCGGGGAGCGCGCACGAGGCAGAATGTCCCGGAATTTCAGAGCAGCGCTGTAGCCGTCTTTCGGCTATAGCGCGGATCTGTACTGGTTAAAGGTACAGGTCTGTAACCCTGGTGTATGAATACCCTACCTGTGTCCTGTACTATACTCCAAGCAAAAAAAAAAATATATATATATATATATATATATATTTTTTTTTATAGTATCTCACAAAAGTGAGAGGGTACACCCCTCACATTTTTGTAAATATTTTATTCTATCTTTTCATGTGACAACACTGAAGAATTGACGCTTTGCTACAATGTAAAGGAGTGTACAGCTTGTATAACAGTGTAAATTTGCTGTACCCTAAAATGTCTAAACCACTGGCAACAAAAGTGAGTACACCCCTAAGTGAAAATGTCCGAATTGGGCCCAAAGTGTCAATATTTTGTGTGGCCACCATTATTTTCCAGCACTGCCTTAACCTTCTTAGGCATGGAGTTCACTAGGTCTTCACAGGTTGCTACTGAAGTCCTCATGTGAATGTTAGAAACCTTGCGTTCCTCCACCTTCTGTTTGAGGATGCCCCACAGATGCTTAATAGGGGTCTGGAGACATGCTTGGCCAGTCCATTCCCTTTACCCTCAGCTTCTTTAGCAAGGCAGTGGTCGTCTTGGAGGTATTTGGGGTCATTATCATGTTGGAATACTGCCCTACGGCCCAGTCTGCGAAGGGAGGGGGATCATGCTCTGCTTCGGTATGTTGCGGTACATGTTGGCATTCATGGTTCCCTCAATGAACTGTAGCTCCCCAGTGCTGGCAGCACTCATGCAGCCCCAGAACATGACACTCCCACCACCATGCTTGACTGTAGGCAAGACACACTTTTCTTTGTACTCATCTGGTTATCACCACACACGCTTGACACCATCTGAACCAAATAAGTTTATCTTGTCCATTCAGACCACAGGACATGGTTCCAGTAATCCATGTCCTTAGTCTGCTTGCCTTCAGCAAACTGTGTGCTTTCTTGTGAATCATCTTTATAAGAGGCTTCCTTCTGGGACGACAGCCATGTAGACCAATTTGATGCAGTGTGCGGCGTATGGTCTAAGCACTGACAGGCTGACCCCCACCCCTTCACCCTCTGCAGCAATGCTGGCAGCACTCATATGTCTATTTTCCAAAGACGACCTCTGGATATGACACTAACAATGTGCACTCAACTTCTTTGGTCGACCATGGCGAGGCCTGTTCTGAATGCAACCTGTCCTGTTGAACCGCTGTATGGTCTTGGCCACTGTGCTGCAGCTCAGTTTCAAGGTCTTGGCAGTCTTCTTATAGCCTAGGCCAACTTTTATGTAGAGCAGCTTTTTTTTTTTTTTTTTTTTAAGATCCTCAGAGTTCTTTGCCATGAGGTGCCTTGTTGAGCTTCCGGTGACCAGTATGAGAGAGTGAGAGCGCTAACAAATTTAACCACTTCCCGACCAGCGCCGTAAATAGGCGGCGGTTGGCTTTGAGCGGCTCTACCGGGACATGCAGCTGCAGGCTATATCCCGGTATCATTTTTTAGAGCTGACGGTCGGCTATCCAGGGGTGACGACCGATCCGGCTCGGGAGCCGCTCGGTTGTTATCCCAGGGGGCGGGATGGGACATCCCCCTCCCGCCGCTCTTCTCCAGCCTCCCGTCCCACCGGGAGACCGGAGCGACAATCCGGCGCGTCCGCCGGCTGGAAGGAGACCAGATAGAAGCCATAATCGGCTCCGATCGGGTCTCCTTCGGCAAATTCCGGAAGCGACGTCACAACGGCGCCAATTTTAAAAAAAATGACAGTATTCAGAATGGCCGTTTTTGGTAATCTGGATACTGTGAAGTGCAAAGGAGGGATGGGGGGGGGTCTTTTAGACCCCCCTGGCCCTCCAAAAAGAGTACCTGTCACCATATATTACTATCACAGGGGATATCTATCACATAATCTCGTCCCCGCGAGCTCGCGCAGCAAAGAAAATGCATACCTAAGTCATGCCCACATATGAAAACGGCGTTCAAACCACACATGTGAGGTATCGCCTCGATCGCCAGAGTGTGAGCAATAATTCTAGCAAAAGGCCTCCTCTGCACCTCTAACCTGGTAACCGATAACATTTTTTAAAGCTTCGCCTATGGAATTTTTTAAATACCGGACTTTGTCGCCATTCCGCGAGTGCGCGCAATTTTCAACCGTGTCATGTATGGTATCTATTTACTCGGCGTAACATCCTCTTTCACAATATACGAAAAGATTGGGCTAACTTTGTTGTCTTATTTTTTAACTCAAAAAAGTAAAAATTTTTCCAAAATAATCGCGCTCGAAAGACCGCTGCGGAAATACCGTGAGACAAAAAGTATTGCAACAATCGCCATTTTATTCTCTAGGGTGTTTGAAAAAATATATAATGTTTGGGGGTTCTAAGTAATTTTCTAGCAAAAAAAAATGTTTTTAGCTTGTGGCCACCAAATGTAAAAAAGTGGCCCGGTTGGTAAGTGGTTAATACACCTGCTCCCCATTCACACCTGAGACCTTGTAACACGAACGAGTCGCATGGCACCAGGACAGGAAAATAGCTAATTGGGCCTAATGTGGACATTTACACTTGGTGTACTCACTTTTGTTGCCAGCGATTTTAGATATTAATGGCTGTGAGTTATTTTGAGGGGACAGCAAATTTACACTGTTATACAAGCTGTACACTCACTACTTTACATTGTAGAAAAGTGTCATTTCTATAGTGTCACATGAAAAGATATAATAAAATATTTACAAAAATGTGAGGCGTGTTTATTAGAGACTATGCCCCTTACCTGGTGGTCTCCCTGGTGGTCCAGATTGGCTCCCTGGTGGTTCCTGGTCGGCTCCCTGGTGGTCCTGGGGGGGACATTGGTGGTGGTCCCTGGGCAAGCTCCCTGGTGGTCTAGTGTGGCGATCCGAGGGGGGGTTGTGCTGATAAATCATCAGCACAAACCCTCCCTGTCAGGAATGCAACCGATCGGCTCTCCACTCCTCCGGTCTGCAGACACGAGTACAGGAAAAGCCGACAAACGGCTTTCCTGTGTGTTACACTGTGACCAGCCGTGATTGATCACGGCTGATCATATGGTAAAGTGCTTCGGATGGAAGCACTTTACCGGGATCGGTATTGCGGGGGGTCAGACTGACCTCCCACGTCACCGATCGCCGCGATGTTATCCTGAGGATGTCATATGACGTCCAGTCAGGATAACTAAACCACTTCCCGGCCGTCATTCTGCATACGGTGGTCGGGAAGTGGTTAAACACTATGTAAATTCCATATATTCTAGAGCAATTGATGATTTCTTATAGCTTCCTTTGTTACTGCAATGAAATTCAAATGGGGGACACCAAGTACCCTGAAGCTCATATATTTCCTTTCTTTTGTGTAAAATGACAATATTGAAACTACTAACCTGGAATGTTAGGGGAATGAGACACAAAAATCTGCTATATTCTCCTTTTTGAAAAAACAACAGGCAGACATAATTGTATTAGTTGAAAGCCATGCCGAGGGAAGCCTCCAGAGGGCGCTTAAACGCCGTTTGATAGGATGGACGTACCACTCCGTGTCCACCACTCATTCTCGTGGCGTTTCCATTCTAATATCAAAATCAACCCACTTTGCACTCTGGGGTTCTGAGATTGATCCACTCAGTAGATTTATTTCTTAATGCATTTATTAGTGACGATCCTATTCTTATTTTAGCCTTTTACATAACTCCACCTTTTGCCTCTACTGTTCTGACAGATGGGTTCAATTACTGTATATGGCACTGTATCCCTTGATCCCAGCAATCTGGCTGGGAGATTTTAACACAGCTATGGACCCTAGTTAAGATAAGTTGAGTACAAATCCCTCTACTGGATCACTAGCACAAACTACTAGGTTTGCTAGGATGATAGTGGACTTCCACTTAGTAGACACATGGAGACCTAAAAATCCCATGACGCAGGCGTTTTCTTGTTTTTCCACTTCCCATCACACCATGTCAAGAATTTACTTCATTCTGGTCTCCCAGACCCTTCTTCCTGATCCTACTAGACAGTTTTTCCCCCCTGATCCATTTCTGATCACAGCCCCTACTGGATAAAATTAAACAAAAACATGGAAAAGTGACCGCAGAAAGAGACTGAGTAGTCCATTGAGTCTGCCCTTTTTTCTTTTAATTATATTTTTTCCCATTAACCTTGTCTGACTATAGATTTATGTTTATCCCAAGCATGTTTGAAGCCATTTACTGTTCACTGTCTCACCTTCTGTTATTTCAATAAAATACTTTCTAAGATTAGTTTTGAACTTCCCTCCAGTTAGCTTGAGGTCATGTACCATGTTCTTGATTTTGGTTTCATATCGAAAAGACTGCCCTCCTGAACCTTATTCACCCCCTTGATGCATTTAAAGAGGAAGTAAACCCAGATTGGGTTTACTTCCTCTACATTCACCTGTAAAGTAGAAGCACTTACCTGCAACCGAAGCCAGAGACATCCAGTGCTGTCCCCTGTGCTGGCAGCATCCATCTTCAGCCCCTCTTTCTGCAGGGGCCCAATTCCAACTCTGTGATTGGCCGGAGTCGTGTGACGTCACTCCCACACGTGTGCACGGGAGCCGTCAGTCACAGCACAATCACAGTGAAGAAACTACATGGAGGCCGTTTCTTCACTGCGCATGTGCCAAAATGATGTCGGCACATCCACAACACTGCATATCTCTTGAACCGTACAGGTTTAGCAGACATGCAGGGCACCTACAGGTAAGCCTTATCATAGACTTACCTGTAGGTTAAAGTGGTTGTCACGAGTTGACAACCTCTTTAAATGTTGCAATCATGTCCCCCCTCTTCCTTCTTTGCTCCAGACTATACATATTCAGTTCCTGAATTCGCTCTTGATGTGTTTTATCCCCCAGACCTTTCACCATTTTTGTTACCTGACTGCACAATCACCCTCGACCAGCATGGCGCCTCAATCCATTCTGGCTCACATTACTCACTGAGGATGACAATCTCGCGGAGGAATGGAGCAGATACTTTGAAGATAATGAGGGCTCTGCTACCCCAATAGCAGTCTGGAATGCGGTTAAACTACATGCCCGGCCCACTCTAACTTCTCCTATTTCACGGATCAAAAGCAACTCTGCCTCAGCCTTGGTTGAGGCAACAGCAGAGTTGACAGCCGCTGAAGACGTGTACATTGAGGACCCCTGGGAAGAAAAAGCTCATAGTCTTCAAACTACACTCTACAGTAATCACACAATTGCAATGTGAGAAGTCCAAAAACAACGTTTTTTTCTCAAACAGCAGCAGTTCGAACAAGGGGAGAGAGCTGGAAAGCTTCTTGCCTATCTAGTGCATAGAGATGAGACCTCCCGTAGTGATCTCACTGCACTCACCTACAGGTGGACTGGTCACTGAACCCTGCACGGTGACATTTTAAAACATTTCCTCAACTTACTGAGGAACAGGTAACAGCACTGGAGGCGCCACTCACAGCCAAAGCCATAGCCAAATTTTCCCGATCCAAATCCCCAGGCTTAGATGGCCTACCAATAGAATTTTATTCTCTATACTCAGAGCTTTTGACCCCCAAGATTACTCTCCTTGTAGAATACAAGTTTGATAACACTGCACTAACCCTTATCTGATAGTATGAATTCATAAGCACCCGTGTTACCCAGAGTCATACCGCCCCATCTCTTTGTTACAGATGGATATAAAAATTTTGGAAAATCGCCTCAACAAGGCAATACTTACACTGATCCATGAGGATCAAGCTGGATTTATGCCCGATAGGAATACCTCATTTAACCTTAGAAGACTGTAAATTAATTTGCAGGCATCTCGTGAAAATACGGGTGCTAGGGTGGTCGTCGCCTTGGGCATGACCAAGGCGTTCGATTCGGTTGAGTGGCGCTATCTATGAAAGTGTCTGGAATGCTTTGGGTTTGGGACGCGCTTTATCCGCTGGGTTCAACTATATCTGTCGCCTACGGCAAGGGTACTGTCGAATGGGTGGACTTCACCTCAGTTTCCCCTGACAAGGGGCACGAGACAGGGGTGCCCCTAATCAGCACTTTTGTACACCCTGGCAGCAGAGCCGCTGGCTATAACATGATCACACCCTAAGATAATAGGCCTCAAGGTCAAACAGACAATTGAAAAGATCCGCAGGTATGCTGATGATACACTGCTGTATCTGGATGACTCTGAAGGATCTTTGTCCACTGCATTGGAAGTGATAGTTCAGTTTGGTGTATTTCTTTCTCGGACATCACGGGATACAGAGCAGGCTATATATTCCATACATACTGGGTTATATGCCACCTATAGGTGAATGGACAGTGGTAATCAATAAAAAACAAACCGGAAGTTCCCCCTCCTATATAACCCCTCCCACACTGGAAGCCCTTCAGTTTTTTCGCCAGTGTCTTGAAGGTCGATGGTCACTTCTACAGCTCTGTGGAGCTTCTCTGCTGATTCCCACACAGGTTCTTTTAGAATCAGGGACAGCCTTCATACTGGATCCATTTCAAAGGGCTTTAAGCTAAGATAAATGATACCCGGGCCTCGCTAAGAAGACAGAAGAAATTTTGAGGTTTTGGCTGTAAGCGACCATATATGGCACTGGATCCTGCATGTAGGTAAACCTGGAACACTGAACCAAGGTACGCCTGCAGGGTGCTATACAAGTCCAAGGGAGTGGACCCTCAGAATGGGTATCTGGTCCTTGAAGGTCCTTGAGACACAGCCTGCCATGATGGGGTGAAGGTTGGCCCTGCAGTCTCCTCCAGGCCCTGCGGCAAGAATGGTGAGTAATCCCCAATGGGGATAATTTTACTGAACCCAGCTGGCTTCCTGCAAATATAGGAAAAAGTTTTAAATTTTCCCTCCTTTTGCCTGCAGGGCTCAGCTAGAAAGACAGTCATCATTGGTCTGGCCTGCTGTTCCTGTGAAGCTGCCACCAGGGGGAGCATGCGCCAGTCTTTTCACTAGGAAGTCAGGACAGGGCTGGGAAGTAGGCTATAGATCCTCCTGGTGACGCCTGAGTTTAGGGGTGGGAGCTGAGTCAGACTGGGCAGGAAGCTGGGTTTGGGGGAACGTGGGCAAAGCAGTGCATGCACTAGCAGCCATGGCTTCCAAGAAACAAAGGGGAGCAAAGCTGCCTGTAATAAGGCTAAAGGCACAGGTGTTACCACAGCCCTTGCTGAGGCTGGTCGGATCATTGTTGCCATTGCTTCCCTGAGAGACCAGAAGCGACCGGGCTATCTGAGCCGCTGCGGCTGTCTGGTATGGTAGCTGACCCCTCATTGTTTCCTCACAGTATGTTACTAAAGATGACCTATCGGCAGCCTTACTGAGCTTAGAAACCAGGATTACTGGTATGATTGCTTCCATCACACAGGGTGAGAAGGGTGACAGGTCTCCTTCCCCTAACCCTCTGATTCTGGAGCGAGAATGGGTTGATGAGGGAGAGGAGGTAGCTACAAGGGACCTGGCCGATTCTTTTGCAGACACTTCTTCTTCAGAGAGTCCTGAGCCAGAAGAATCCCCAAGTACACCTGCCTCTCAATCTCACAGGCTACCAGGTATTTACACACATGGTATGTGCAGCAGTCAGGTTACCTCCAGCGGAAAGTCCTGTGGATGTGTATTCCTCCCTTGGGTCATTAAAATACCACAAGGTGTGCAGGGATTCGCCCTGCACCCTCTACCTGAGAGGGTGATGTATGGTGACTGGCTGCATCCGGACAGATTGTTCTTTCTAATATATCCTATGCAGGAAAGCTTTTTGGAAGGGGGGGGGGGGGGAGTACCAGCTGTCCATGCAGCAGTCACATCTCTAAGTAAATCCCTGGCCTGTCCTGTTGATAATGCCCAGGTGTTAAGCACCCTTCAGATAAAAAGTTGGAGTCCTTATTAAAGGCTTCCTTTCCTAGGCTTGGCATCGGAGCTTTTTTTATTTTTTTTACTTTTCTGAAGCAGCATAGAGACCGCATTGGATGCATATGTGCTTTGCTCATCCTGCTTGAGCCCGGTTGCAGTAGAACAGGGGCATGCTTGCAAACTGGCTTAAATGCATGGTTGCTAAAAAAGCACCTCTGCCTAAATTAATGTTTTCTGGAGCACGTGTTTGCTTAAACTCTTGTTTGCTTAAAACACGTTTGTTAAACATGGTTGTTAACCACTTCAGCCCCGGAAGGATTTCTCCCTTTAAGACAAGAGTACTTTTTGCGATACGGCACTGCGCCGCTTTAACTGACAATTGCAAGGTCGTGCGACGTTGTACCCAAACGAAATTTGTGTCCTTTTTTTTCCCACAAAGAGCTTTCTTTTGGTGGTATTTGATCCCCTCTGCGTCATTTCTGATCACCGCTATATACAAAAGAAGAGCGACAATTTTGCAAAAAAAAAATAAACAAATTTCTTACTTTTTGCTAAAATACAAATCAAAAAAAAAATATATATTAAAAAAACATTCTTTTCCATCGGTTTTGGCTGATTTATATTCTTCCTCATATTTTTGGTAAAAAAAAAATCGCAATCGGCGGTTATTGATTGGTTTGCGCAAAAGTTGCCGCGTTTACGGATGATGAGAATTAATTTCTGGGGGGTTTTTTTTTTTTTTTTTTTTTTTTTTACTAGTAATGGCGGCGATCTGCGATTTTTAGCGGTACTGCGATATTGCAGAGGACATGTCGGACCATTTTGACACTTTTTTGGGACTATTGGCATTTGCCATTGGCAGTGAAGGGGTTAATCTGTAGGGGGCGCTGTAAGGGTTAACTGTGTTCCCTGGGCGTGTTCTAACTGTGTGTGGGCTGCCCTGGCTGGGGAAAGGGGAGAATCACAGCTTCCAACAGAAGGGAGGTCCGTGTTTACATACAGGAAAAGGCATACCCGCAAGTATGTGATTGGTAATATGCTAGCCTTTCTTCAAGAAGGAGTAGACTTGAAGCTGGTTTTGACTACAAAGGACAGGGTTCTGCCTTGTCCATAGGTTTCAGAAGCCTTTGACTTCTCGTACCTTGAGCAGGACATTTCTTCAAGGGGTAACTCATCTGCTACCACCTGTTAGATTCCTCCCTGTCCATGGGATTGAATCTGGTTTTGTCAAAGGACAAGTTTCTGCCTTATCCATATATTTTCAGAGGCCTGGGCTTCTCACTACTTGATCAGGACTTGTCTACAAAGGGTAACTCAGCTGTTACCTCCATTTAGATTGCCTCCCTGTCCAGGGGATTTGAATTTGGTTTTGTCAGTGCTGCAGAAGCAGCCTTTTGAAACCAATAGGGAGATTCCCTTGGTCTTTTTGACTAGGAAACTAGTCTTTCTCTTTGCCATCACCCCAGCCAGAGGGGTTTCGGAGTTGGCAGCTCTTTCTTGTAAAGAGCTAGACTTGAGATTGCACCAGGATAAGGTGGTGGTGCGGCCTCTTCCATCCTTCCTTCCGAAGGTAGTGTCGGCCTTAAATCTCAGTGAAGATATTATGTTACCACCTTTTTATTCTTAGCCCTCCTCACTGGAGGAGAGACCATTGCGCTCTCTACATGTGGTCCATGCTGTTAAGATCTATCTGAAGAAATCTGCAGACATCAGTAGGACTGATGCTTTTTTTGTTGCCTGAAGGCCCTAGGAATGGTCGGGCAGCATCCAAGGCAGCTGTTTTCACTGTGGATTAGCCAGCTGATTACTCAAATTTATGGTTAAAGGGGTTAAGCTCCCCCATTCAGGGTGAGAGCTCTTTCCACCTGGAGATAGGGACCTCCTGGGCTTCTACTAGGGGTGCGCATCTTCAGTGGTCTCACGATTCGATTCGATTACGATTATCATGTCAACGATTCGATTCCGCGATGCATCACGATTACTGCCGATGGTTGACATCAACAAATTCAAGCAGCCAGAAGAACTGAAGGATGTAAGAATCAAAGGAAGGATGGAGGAGTTTGGGATAGGTCACATTCTGTAGTGAAAACCTGCAAAATTCATAGGTGTGAATCCAGCCTTACTCTATACAAAATGGAAAACAACTAAAAGCTTTGCTTACACTTCTACTTTAATAAAAACGTATTGTAAAGAAAGCAGTCAGGACGGTTTAATGTCACCAACAGAAAGCAGTGATGTTCAGGAGTCCCTCTGTTCATCTGAACATGGAGTGCTGGTGATATCTCCGAATGGACAGAAGTTTTAGCAGCATCATCCGCCATTTCACCAGGGCACCCTCCTATGATTGACTGGGTCTCATTGAGTGTGCTGGACTCCTTGTATTCAGGGACATGGCCGAGTGCCAACCCAGGAGCACATGATTGTGGCATGATACTACAATGTAAAACCCTCTTTGGGATCGAAAAACAGAATATCACTTCCTGAACACCCAGCCAGTGAGCATGTGGCCTGTGGGGAGATTTTGTCATTTCCTGTTCTATCAAGTGGATGTTAGAACAGCGGAGGATTCCGTTTTTTGGCCACAGCATATTAAGGGCTGTGGTTTAATTGGAATTGTGTCTCCCTCCCCTCAGGCATTGCTCTGGGACATCCCAGTATGTAAAGAATATATAGTCTGCTCTGTGTCCCATGATGTCCGAGAGAAAATTGGATTTTTTTATACAAACTTACCTGTAGGATCAATTTCTTTCGAAGGACATCACGGGACACAGAGGTCCCTTCCCTCTTTGTGGAGTTCATTGCTTGCTACAAAACTGAAGTGCTCCTATTGTGGGAGGGGTTATTTAGGAGGGGGAACTTCCTGTTTGTTTTTTATTGATTACCAGTGTCCATTCACCTATAGGTGGCGTATAACCCAGTATGTATGGAATATATAGCCTGTTCTGTGTCCCGTGATGTTCTTCGAAAGAAATGGATTCTACAGGTACGTATGTATAAAAAAAACCAATTTTTCAGGTCTCAAAATAAATTGGGACAATTCACAAATTTTACCCCTAGATAATTTTCTTCCCTCCAGATTCCAAGCTACACTCCCATTGCAACGAGTAGAACAGATCAAATACCTAGGGATATATGCCACCCGCAACCCCTCTTGACTATAGTACACTCAACATACAACCGCTCTACACCATGCTCAAAAACAAAACTCAGACATGGGCTCGATCACAACTTGGAGTAATGGAACATATTTAGTGAAAATGGTATTGCTACCCAAAATACTTTACATGGTTTGGCACTCCCCAGTATACATACCATTAATTACTTCAAGGCAATGGAAGCCATACTAAAACCATTTATTTGGGGGGACAGTAGACACAAATTGTCCTGGAGAAAATTGAAAAACCCAACTGACCTAGGGGGAAATGGCCCTCCCAGACTTCAACCTATATTAGCGGCACAGTTATCACATCAACAAAACTGATAGGGGTAGGTTATTAACGCTCATCTGTCCTGAATGGTCACACCCCATGGCAGATCCCTTTGTGAAGATCATTATGGGAACCCAGGGAGTGGAGACTGTGGGAGGGCGCCACTCCATACTCTCATAGGCGGATATGGGAGATTGCCTCAGATAAACTCAAAATACCAAACAATCATGCATTCACCCCATTATGGCATAGTAAACGACTTGCTGAATTTCAACTAATACCAGACCCAGGAATCTGGAGCTCTAGGGGAACACATTACTTACAGTGGGTATGGAAAGTATTCAGACCCCCTTACATTCTCCACTCTGTTATATTGCAGCCATTTGCTTACTCACAGTGTCGTTTCCCAGACTTATGAATCCTGGTACACTATAAAGTCAAAAAGAAAAAATTATTTAGACGTTTTTACAGTTGTTAAGACACAAAAAGACAATTATACCCCACGACACACATGTAACTCCTTTTATTTACTTGAATTTACTAAAATCGTTTACCGACGTTATATTGTCTCACCTCTTACATTCCCCCAGACTTATGAAAGGTATGGGTGACATTCATTACACAAGGGGATCTCGAGGTCTAAGGACCCAGACCATAATCAACTTTAAGTCGTTCAGCAAATGATACGGTATTACCCCACTTACGTACTAACAAACCATAAAACTCAAATAGACT
>BLSH010530435.1:482047-527844 GCA_018402905.1 Glandirana rugosa
TAAATGTCTATTTTTATTTTTTCTCCACAGTTTCCTTCCAATCCACAGTGATGGCAGGAAGTTGCTGTGCAGTTTTTGCAGCAATGGGATTTTCCCAACTGCGGGGGTGCCATTGATGGCAAGCATGTCAGGATTGTCCCACCACCCAACTCTGGCTCGTATTACTACAATTACAAGGGGTTTTGCAGCATAGTGATGCTTGCCATTGTGTCTGCAAACGATGAGTTTTTGTACTTGGATGTGGGGAAGAACAGCCGCAACTCTGACGGAGGAGTGATAATGCAAACAGAGTTTTATAGGCGGCTACAAAATGGTACCCTCAATATTCCACTTTCAGACCAAAATGTGGAGGGTCTCAATTTTGTGTTTGTCGCAGATGAGGCATTTGGTCTTAGAGAACATCTCATGAAACCATTTCCTCAATGCAACCTGACCCCTGAGCAGAGGATCTTCAATTGCAGACTTTCTCGTGCTCGAAGGGTGGTGGAAAATGCCTTTGGAATTTTGTCAAATAGGTTCCGCCTATTTTTAACGCCCATAAACCTGGCATTGTATAAAATCAATCATGTGGTGTTGTGCTGCTGCATCCTACATAAATTCCTGTGCAGGAATGCTAGCAGCTATATGACCTCTGTGCCCAGTGACATTGATCCAGCACTGCCAGGCCCTAGTACAGCGGCTGAAGGTCGTCCGTCGTTGGATGCAATGGCAGACCTCCAGACTAGCCGTGCTACCTTGGCCACCCAGAATGCACGGGATTTGCGGATCAAATATATGGACTATTTTGTGGGCAGAAGGGTCTGTGTCCTGGCAGGACATGATTCCCGATTGTGTTTAATGTTTTGTTGGCCTTATAAAGTAATCCTTCAGTTTAACTACTCTTGTCTGTCGTTTTTACATGTATAAGATATGTTCTATATATGTTTTTTATTTTGTCATGTGCTCCAAGAGGGAAATCTAACCTTCATTTCTACATGAGGTCACAATATCAGCTTCAGCTAAGTATTGTGGTGTGCTGGGGGTCTGCCACACACACACACACACAATGTTTTTGTTGCATGAAGAACAAAAACATGATGCATTCCCAACTGCTTCAAATGTTCCCTGCTCAAATTAGCATGAGTTGACAACATATAAGAGCACATTCCCTCTGTAAATACATCAACTTAGTAAATTCACAGGTATAGATCAAGTAAAGAAGAAGCCACACACTGTTTGTATTTAAACGTTTTACTACAAGCACATTCCAAGGTGCTTTTTAAGGTGTAAGAGCCGGTTCACACTGGAGCGGCGCGACTTGCAGGGCAAAGCAAGTCGCCCCGCTCAAGGCGACCTCAGGAGACTTCTTTGCATAGAAGTCAATGCAAGTCGCGCTGAGGTCGCCCCGGAAATAGTACAGAAACCTTTTTCTAAGTCGCTCCTATTAGAACGGTTCCATTGCACTGCATGGGGACAACTTGTCAGGCAACTTGAGTCGCCTGACAAGTCGCCTCAGTGTGAACCGGCTCTAAAAGTCATATTCAAAAGAGACATCAACCACCAAAATATTTTAGGCCCCAAACGACAAAGTGTGTAAACATGAGCTCTATCCCATCAGGGGGTTTTAAGTGTCGTGCTTCTGGGGTGCAACCCCCTTCCTCCAAACTAGAGTTTTTTGAAGATAGGGGTGTTGCATCAGCGAAATGCGTGAGTTGATTCCATCAGGGGTTCTGAGCTGACGGGTTTTGGGGTGCCCCCCTTTATCAAAACTCAAGTAGCTTTGATAACGGGGGGCACCCCCGAAACGCATCAGCTCAGAGCCCCTGATGGTATCAACTCATGCATTACGCTGACGCAACACCCCTTTCTCCAAGAAACTCTAGTTTGAAGGAAGGGGGGTTGCACCCCAGAAACAAGACACTTGATACCCCCTGATGGGATAGAACACATGTTTACACACTTTCTCATTAGGCCAGTGTTTAGTACCTCCACTCTTCAAGGTCCAAAAACAGAAATTATTTTCCAGATTTAACCCAGAAAACGTGAGCTTTTTAACCCATTCAGATCCGCGCTATAGCCAAAGTACGGCTCCAGCGCGGATCTGAAATGCCAGGTGGACGTCCATGGACATCCTGGCCATGTGCGCGCTCCTGGCGCGCACTCACAGGCGGCGGCGCGCGCAGGCGCCCACCACACGGTGCGTGGGCGTGCTCGCGGGTTGGTCGGACTCGATGTCCACCCGAGACCCACGATCCCCTGTCAGACCTGCAGAACGGGAACCGCCGATGTAAACACGGCGGTTCTCCGTTCTGTTGAAGGGGACATAACAGATCTACTGATCCCTGTCACTGGGATCAGTTAGATCTGTTATGTCCCAGCCAGCCCAGCCCCCACACAGTTAGAACACACCTAGGGAAAATAGTTAACCCCTTCACTGCCCCCTGCAGGATAACCCTTTCACTGCCAATGACATTTATACAGTAATCAGTGGACATTTAAATTTCTGATTGCTGTATAAATGTCAGCGGTCCCAAAAAAGTGTCAAAAATGTCCGACATGTCCGCCCCAATATCGCAGTCCCGATAAAAATCGCAGATCACCGCCATTACTAGTAAAAAAATAAAAAATAAATAAAAACGCCATAAATCAATTCCCATAGTTTGTAGATGTGATAACTTTTGCGCAAACCAATCAATATTCGCCTATTGCGATTTTTTTTTTTACCAAAAATATGTAGAAGAATATATATCAGCCAAAACTGTTGAATCATTTTTTTTTTGGATATTTATTATAGCAAAAAGGAAAAAATATTGTTTTTTTTTCAAAATCATCACTCTTTGTTTGTTTATAGCGGCAATCAGAAATGACGCAGAGGTGATCAAATACCACCAAAAGAAAACTCTATTTGTGGGGAAAAAATTATATAAATTTAGTTTGGGTACAACGTCGCACGACCGCGCAATTCTCATTCAAAATGCGACAGCGCTGAAAGCCAAAAATTGGTCTGGGCAGGAGGGGGGTTTAAGTGCCCAGTAAGGAAGTGGTTAAATGCCGTATGTGTAATCTTTAAAAATGTGTTTGTTAATGCCCCTTGAGGAGTGGAGTTCCGAAACACTTCACATGTAAAAAAATGTAAAAACAAACAGGGAAAAACTGCATAAAAGTGGCCAAAAAACCCAGCCCAAGTCCAAGAGGAACTTAAAACTTCCTCAGCATGTCCCCAACATCTGTTAGTCTTCTTTGTGAATGGGTAGCTGCCTTTTTGATGTCCTCAAGCTCCTTGCAGCACTGGATTATTTCTTGCCTTAATCGCCCCACAGTGCATTGATGGTCAAGTGGCTGAAGGCCAACCTAGTGATTTTGGACACCTACACTACTTTAAATGTAAACACTGACCCTACTCTGTAATGTTTGGCCTGATGTCTGGGTCTCCAAACCTAGTCTACCTAGCAACACAGACAGCTACTTGCACCTCTTCCTAAGCCATGCTAATGTGAAAGCACTACCTACTGTACTAATGTGGGGACTAGGTGTTTACTTAAAGTGGAGTTCCACCCAAAAGTGGAACTTCCGCTTTAAGCGCTCCTCGCCCCCTTACATGCCACATTTGGCATGTAATTTTTTTTGGGGGGAGTGGATACCCTATTTTCAGAGGGACTTCCTGTCCCTCTTCCTCTTTCCTCTTCTGGGCCACCTAGGCGACTCCTCCTCTCTGCCTAGGCGGCCCCTCCCTCCTGGCAATCTTCTGGGACACGTCACAGGTCCCAGAAGATTGCGTGGCCACTGGCAACGCGCAGCGCGACTCGCGCATGCGCAGTGCGTGCCCGGCCGTGCCCACACCTGCAATGCCGGCGCCGCAGGGAGGAGGGGGGAGACGAGCGAGGCTTCGGGCACAGCCATCGCTGGACCGGGAGACAGGTAAGTAAGTGTTTATTAAAAGTCAGCAGCTACACTTTTTGTAGCTGCTGACTTTTAATAAACTAGAAAAACGAGTGGAACTCCGCTTTAAGACAATGTAATACTTGACATGTCAATACATAAGCAGCAATATTATAACAATACTTACAAGGACAAATTACAGGCTCAGCACCAGCTTCTTCATTTTGGGGATCAGGGGCATCCTGGGTGAGCTCTTCACATTCAATTTCCTCTATAAAAGAAAAATACAACATTCATTAAGCATCCCAAAGTCACATCTGGTTCAACACATACATTTTTCTATTTGACCAACCTTGGACTTGGGCCGAGATGACCAGTTCTGGCTGACTGGTCGCCTGGGTTTCTGGTGACTCTGTAGGATTTTCTACCAAAAAAACATACAAAAGGAAAGATGAGGCCATTTTCCAGGCGGCAAAGGCTTGACAAGTGCCAATATAGTTAAACTCCTACAGCTGCCCCCCTCGTTACTATGGGATGCGGGATGTCTGATCATCATAGGCATTTGTGTGACTACAAGCACTGGGGGCTCTCCTCTCCTCATGTCTGCACTGGCAAAGCTGTATTAATGGGCACTGATCAATCAGGCAGCAGCCAGCAAAGTGACACTTATCCTTTAATTTAGGCCTAAAGCCCCCACCCTTTTACCCACCTAGCAGCACCCCTGTTTGTGGCTCAATTATTTTTAGAAAAATTTTGAACTTACGTTCTGGGCGACAAGGTGGGCTAGATTCCGCCTCAGCAGACATGCCAGGGGTGGGGGACTCCCTTCGTCCCTTGCGGGAGTGGTCACCTCCTACCAAGGCATACAAACAGTTTCAAACCTCAGCTAGAATTCTCTAGCTACTTTTACCAAGAACAGATCCAGACACCTAAGTTATGCATATACATATTGCTTACATACAACTATTGCTTACTTTTTTTCAAGGAACTTTGCCAGCTGATCTAGCTCACAATTTTTGAGATCCGTCCACCGTTTTCGGAGTTGGTCTTTGGAGTGCTGGACACCATATTTCTGTACAGACGACTGATGACCTGATCTAAAATATAATCTTTCTTTCATAGTTCTCCTTCTTGCAATCATAATCCGTTCCATAATGCCCACCATGTCAACCATCTCAGCCTTGGTTATGGGGGTGGCTTTGACCTTTCTATGTGATCCAACACCGCTGGCCTGGCTGCTGCTTCTAGAATCCGCCATCATTCCTCTGATTGTTCTGTGGAGTCAGTATCATGGAGCATAGGAGAGCCGTTCACGACCCAGCGTCATGACGCACCTGAGAGCGGAGTTGCGTGCATGCGCAGTGTATAAAGCCTGAACGCACATTCGATGGAATGGCCATAGGTAGGAATGTTGCTTGGAGAATGATCGTTTGGAAAAACGCTAATTATTTGGGATAAGGTTCTGCTTGAACTTCTGCCATAAGTGGGTAGTGGCCTATACTGCTTGGATTGGGGCTTAGATGGGGATTAATGGGCTATACTGCTTGGATTGAGGCCTAGATGGGGATTAATGGACTATACTGCTTGGATTGAGGCCTAGATTGGGTCCAGCTTAGAGGTATGCTGGACAAAGTTACATTATGCTTTGTCTTGTGTCTTGCAGGCATAATGACTGATCAGTTTTTCTCCCACGAGTTCCTAGCACAATTTATACACATGTACTGTCAACTCCCATGTCTGTGGAACATCAAGACCAAGGAGTATTTAAAACGCGTCCGAAGGCGGGCAGCTTTAGAGCAACTAACAGAGCTATGCAAACTGATCAAGCCAAATGCAATTGTGAAGTACGCCAGAGACAAAATTGCCAACACGAGGACCACATATGGGAGGGAGGTGAAAAAAAATTAAACAAACCCAGAAGACAGGAACTGCAGCATCTGAAGTATACAGTATGTGCCTAAGCTGTGGTACTTTGAGAGCCTGCAGTTCATCAGCAACACATCTGAGGTCAGGCCTTCTCTCTCCACCCTGCCCTCTACCTCTGCTGAGGCCACAGCTCCTGGACCTGAGGATGGAGATGTGGAGGAGGCCATCTTGACCCAGGTATAGTGTTGTTGAACATATTGTAAAGATAAAATACAACAATACCAACTAAACATTATTGGCCAAATAGTTGAGCCTTAACACATTTGGTTCAATATCCAAACACAGTTGTGGCCTAAACTCATTTGAAGGATAAATCCAAATGCTGGTGCCAGAATACTAGTGTTTTGTATTTATGATTATTCAATTAGCAACAGTCAGGAATTGTAAATTTGTTTTGATTGATGACCCACACAAAGATATTCTAATAATGTCACTTTTTTATACACAGGAAAGTGTCACAGAGACGGTGACTGAGGAGAAGGCAGCTGGCTCTTCCCTAGTTTGTGAGTCTCAAATCCCTCCCCTACATGTTGGTGTTAAAAGGAAGCGAAAACACATAATGTGGATGAGAGTGCTTCCTCATTCTTCCGGCAGGCCTCAGCCATCCTCCAGAGGGATCTAGACGAGGAGGAGTAATTTGCCGCCTATGCAGCTGCTAAGCTAAAAAAAAGATGACTCCCTACCAGTGGAGCAGGCCTGAGGAGCTGATGACACAAGTGCTCAGCAAGGGGGAGACAGGGGCTCATTACGGACTACACAGAGCTCCATGAGAATGTGCCTCCACCACCTACACCATCTCAACACCCATCCCAACCACCACACCAGCATGCTGGCCAGTGCCAATTTGTTCCCCATGGCCCCCACCAACAGCCATGGTCTGGGGATTATGGCCAATACCCCCATTGATGTATTTATTTATTTTTCTGTATTTTTGTTTGTATTCTTTTATTTTCGTTTTTCTTTAACACATTTTGATAATACCAAGCACTTTTTTTCTGTTATATTTTATTTGCAGAAAAATTGCATTTCTAATTTAATTATCTTCTTTATGCTTGAAAATAAAGAAGAATGAGAATAAGAATACTTGCCTATGTTTTTTGATTCAAATGACAGGTCCTTCAATAGATGTGCCTCAGGTACAATTTGTTGTGCATTAAAAGATAGTACTCTGAACACCTTGGTTCTACTTAAAATAGTTATTCAACTTACTGTTGCCTTTCTCCAAGTCTGCCCATTCTCATCTGGAGGGTGAGAAGGGAGGTGGCTATTGTTATTTTTTGGTTATATTTGAAATAAAGCATACAGTTAACAAATAAATTAATGTGTGCACTACAAGTACACTTTAATAAACTTCTGTGTATATGTGTCTCTTCTTCATAGTGTGCAGAGGGAGGGGTGGAGGTTGGTAGTAGAAGGTTGGGGTTGCAGGGGAGGAGGTTTGGGGTTTAGGATATTAAGAAACATGCCTTTTTTTGTTAAAAGAAGGGCATCTATTATTTTGGTTGCATGCGGGAGCACAGATGATCACAGATGGAGGTAAAGGGCAAATCAAAGTGGTCCTTTACCATGTGATCAGCTGTATCCAACCACAACTGATTGCAGTGTAAACAGACCTGCCAGTTATTTGGCAGTGTTCTTCTCACATGCTGTAACTGTTGATTCTCACAGGACATCTACACTGATAATCAGGGCACTGATCATCAGTTCCGTGATTATCAGTGCAGCTCCATAAGTGCCAATCAGTGCTACATATTATTGCCCATCAGTGCTGCCTATCAGTGCCTAACAGTGTTACTTATCAGTGCCCATCAATGTCACTTATCAGTACCGCCTATCAGTGCCCATCAGTGCTTCATATAGGGCCGCCTATAAGTGTCCATCAGTGCTTCATATCAGTGTCCATCAGTGCTGCCCATCAGTGCAGCATTATCAGTGCATCATTATCAACACTCCCCTCTGGGTGATCTATGTACATTGCAGAGATTATAACAAACTGTGTTGCAGATTCCTAACTTTTGTTATTCGGATCCCTCTGTTTCTGGAAATGGGAGTTTGGGGAGTGTGCATGGGAGGTGGGTTGTTGTTGCTTACCTCAGTGTGATGATGAGCCTTTCCACCGGTGGAATACTGTTCCGAAGATAGGTGTCTTCTCTCTACAGATGTGAAGAGAGTAGCCCAAGCAACTCATCGAAACTGTAGGATAAAAGATTTCCTTAGTAGGTAATAATCGATCACATGTTATTATTGTACAAGCTTTGTGTGGTTGAGGAGATGAACTCACCTTTTTACAGACATCCGTTCTCTTCATACACTCGGCACTGTACATTGCAGAACTGGCCACACTGTTCTCTATTGGCAATAACAGGATGGACCCAGTATCTGCGCTTTTTTTTTTGCTCTTCTTCCTCCAGCATCAATAGTGCAGCTGCTGCACATAAGAGGAAACTGTTCTTGGCAGACATCTTCCAGAACAAAGAGCACACAAGGAGCACACAGAAACTAAACACACCAACACTACCCACATAACCAGGAAGAGGAGGACCACTGTATGCAGATGTTGCCTGCCTCCAAATGCCTGAAAAAAAAAAGCTGTACAAACACGGTAACAATACTGTAAAAATGACAGAAATACGCCAGATCTATGGCAGAAAAACGCCCTTGAAAACAAAATGCTCAGTTGTGAATGTAGCAGCGGTGCCGGGCCACCCTCAGGTGATTTTGCCATGATTTTTTGCCACGATTTTGGATCAGTACGACTTGGGTCCGACTTTGTTGCAACTTTGGCACAATGAAAACATATTACAAAGTCGTACAAAAATAGTACATAAATCACATCTATATTATTCAGGTGCGATTTGCATGCGACTTTGAGGGTTTAATATTGAAGTCTATGGACCACAAGTTGCATCAAAGTTGGGCCAAAGTAAAACAGGGACTACATTGAAGTAGTACAGATATGAATGGTACTCATTGGAAATAATGGGGAACGACTTGTCATGCGACTTTGCAGTCCCAAGTCGCAGGACAAGTCGCGTATGTGTGAAAGGGACCTCACAGTGGGATAAGCGGCGGTCCCCGTACAGTAAAATAAGGAGTGTGGCGGGTGGACCGAGCAGGCGGGCGGGAGTTCCGCCACTGTCTTCTTGGGCGTCAATGTGCCGCCCCATTGAAATTGCCGCCCGGGTCCCATGGACCCACCGGGACCCATGGTAGGGCCACATTGTTTATATTTTGTCTCTCAGTTTTTACTTTGCAACTTCTGCAATCATCTTTTATGGTTTGCCACACGTACATTTCCTTGAGACCCTTTCATTCACACCAATAAGGTCAACGCCTTCACACTTGGCACATTTATACAGATTTTGCCCTCTGAAGAGCACTCTGTAGTGGATCACTCTTCAGATGGCAGGTGACAGGGATTGAGGAGATGTTGTGTGGCAGGTTTAAACGTTTTAACATTTTCACAACTGTCCCTCCGGCGTTATGCGCTGCCGGGCAGTCTTCCCTGCTCATTGCTTTTTGTAAATGTACCCTGGCTGTTTTTATTATTATACAGGTTTTATATAGCGCCAACAGTTTGTGCAGTGCTTTACAAAATTAAGGCAGACATTACAGTTACAATACAATTTAGTACAAGAGGAATCCGAGAGCCCTGCTTGTTAGAGCTTACAATATAAGAGGGAGTGTCAAGTGATACATAAGGTAACTGTAGGGGATGAGCTGATGGAGAAAGTAAAAACTGTTTTAGCTAGAAGTAGAATAGGCTACTTTAAAGAGAGGGGTTTTCGGGGAAGGCTAAAGATAGATTAGGAGACAGTTGGGGCTGGGAGTTCCAAAAGGATGGGGGAAGATCTTGAGAAATCCTGGAGGCAAGTTTGGAAGGAGGTGACAAGGGAACTAGAGAGCAGGTGGTCTTTGGAGGACCAAAGAGAGGGGCTTGGTTGATATTTTAGGACCAGCCTAGTGATGTAACTGGAGGCAGAGTTGTGGATGGCTTTGTAAGTTGTTGCTAGTACTTTGAATTTATTCAGTGGGTGAGCAGAAACCACTGGAGTGATTGGCAGAGAGGAGTGGAGTACACTAAAGGGTTGGTAAGGTGGATGAGTCTTGCAGCAGCATTGATGATAGACTGAAGGGGGGGGTAGCCTATGTAAAGGTAACCCAATGAGGAGGGTGTTGCAATAGTCGAGGCGAGCGATAACCAGGGAGGGAATTAGAAGCTTAGTGGTGTCAATGGTTAAAAAGGGGCATATTCTGGAGATGTTATTGGGGTCAAATTGCTTCAGTACTTTCTAACTAATCTGGATCTATCAGATAAGGTGCCCAGCCCCCCCCCCCCCCTCAAAAATTAAAAGTCAGCAGCTACATATACTTTAGCTGCTGACTTTCAATATTAGGACACTTACCTGTCCAGGGATCCCGCGATGTTGGCACCCCAGATGATTTTTGGATCGGCTCTTGGGTGCTGTCGCTGTTAGTGGTAGGGGAAACCGGCAGTAAAGCCTTTTAGCTACACAGCTGGTTCCCTACTGCGCATGCGTGAAGCGTGCTGTGCTTTAAAACTGTCCCGGCAGCAGAGGGAGGAGGAGGGGGCCGAACTTCCAAGGAATCTCTGGGAAGTGGGGATGGGTACCTGTCAATAACAGGTACCCCCTCCCCCCGAAAGGTGGCAAATGTGGTACCAGAGGGGGGGGGGGGAAGCAAACAAGCGGAGCTTCCCCTTTTGGGTGGAGATCCGCTTTAACCTTCCTGGCGGTATTACCGAGTGTGGCTCAGGGTGAATTTTCTGTATCAAGAGCGGTAACCCCGAGCCACACTTGGGATCGCATCGATGGATCCAGGCAGTGTTACCTTGTCCCCTGGATCCAGGGATGTCCCCCGCTGTGTCTGCGGGCTGTGTGCCGGGCTCCGTTCCCTGCGAGCGTCGCATGGGGGCAGAGCCTGGCGGCAAATTCAAAAAGTGAAATGTGCAGTAAACATACAGTACACTGTAATATGTAAGATTACATTACTGTATGAAATCATTTCACATCCCCTTTGTCCCTAGTGGTTTGTCCAGTGCCCTGCATGCACTTTTATATTATATATGTCATTCTTTCTGCCTGAAAACTTGAGAATGTCCATGGCAACCAAAAAGCGTCCCTTTGCCTCAAAAGTGTTTTTTGATCAGCTAGAAAACAGCGATAGTAAATAAGAATCATTTGCAGAATTGAGTGATACTGGTTTTTGGGGAAATGTATCATCAGACACTGAAAGTGACGACAGCGACAATTCTGCAAATGAGCAAATTTCAGTGTTTCTGATTTAATTACATTATTGAATACATTTTATTACTATTATATTATTATTTTTGATAATGATTTATAGTTATTTATTATATTATAATTTATGATTTCTTGTTTCAAACTTTATTATAAACAGGATGTCTACTAGACTCTGGTTTGGACAGATTTAAGTGAGTTATTCCTAAGAATTACAGGCCTACAATATAAAACGCCAATTTTCCATGCAAAATAATGGTACCACTTTCAGCACCAAAAATCTGAAATAATCATACTGCCGGGGAGGTTAATAGTGGTTGATAATGACACCCTTGATATGACTATCCATATAGGTGTGCTTTAAGGAACCATTCACATTGTTTTGGTGCAATAACATACATGTGCTAACCACTTGATCAGGCCATTTTTTTGTGATACAGCACTGTGTTATTTCAACTGACAATTGCATGGTCGTGCAACACTGTACACAAATAACATTTTTGTCCTTTTTTCCCACAAATAGAGCTTTCCTTTGGTGGTATTTGATCACCTCCATGGTTTTTATTTTTTGTGCTATAAACAAAAAAAAAGACCGAAAATTTTGAAAAAAAAAATATTTTTTATTTTCTGCTATAAAACATATCCAATAATGAAAAAATTTAACATTTCTTCATCAATTTAGGCCAATATGTATTCTGCTACATACTTTTGGTAAAAAAAAATCCCAATAAGCGTATATTGATTGATTTGCGCAAAAGTTATAGCGTCTACAGACTTTGGGATATATATATTTTTTTTCATTTTTCTTGTAATGGCGACTTATAGCAGGACAGCTACGGACAAATCAGACACCTAACTGACACTTGACACTTTTTGGGGACCAGTGACACTAATACAGTGATCAGTGCTGAAAAATATGCACTGTCACTGTACTAACGACACTGGCAGGGAAGGGGTTAACATCGGGGGCAATCAAAGGATTAAATGTATGCCTAGGTTGTGCTTACTCACTGTGGGGGAGGTGCTTTGACTAGTGGAAGGAAAAGATCTGTGTTCCTGCTTTGCAGAAACACAGGATCACAGCCTTCCTCACTGACAAAATGACAATTTGCCATTCTGCTTGTGTCCTGAATGATCGGCGGGGCTCCCGCTGTGTCCAATCACAGCAGGATTTCGTCTGCGGTTTGCATCGGCGTTGATGTGCGTTAGTGAGCATCAGCGTCAATAGGCGTTTTGTTGAAAAAAAAAAATTCCTCTGCTATTTTTTAACCTGGTTAACGTCACTACGGCGTTAATGCGCATTAGTGAGCATTTTGCCGGCTCAGTGTCAAAAACGTCAAAACGCTACAGCCTCGGAACGCACTGGCCGTGGGTTCTACTTTCAGCTCACTAATGCCTGTGCCATCTACAGCTCAAAAACGTCTGCATTTTTATGGGGCCATTGAATAACATGGAGAGCTGAAAAAAAAAAACGCACAAATATGTGAATGCGGCATAGACGGCTCAAATCGTAAGTGATAGGCCTCATGCACACAGGATGTTCAAAAAACGTTCTAAAAACGTCAGTAGCTTTGTAGTGAGTTTTTCAGCTTTTTCCAGCATTATTGCACTAGCGTTTTTGAGTGTTTTTCAACAGTAGGGTTTTTGAGCTTTTTTTTTATTTTCAATGACTCAATGATCAAAAACTTCCAAAAACACTGGTTGATAATCCCAGGAGGTGCCTAAATATGGAATTTTGGTATTGCTAAAAAAAAATAGGTCAAAGATGTAGGAATTGCAGTTTAATGTTTCTAAATGTAAAATAATGCACCTAGGTAAAAAGAAACCCTTGATAGAGTAACATTTTGGGGGTCCAGTGTTGACCAGCACTACAGAGGAAAAAGATTTGGGAGTACTTATTTCAGATGAGTGCAAAATAAGCAAACAATGTGGTCATACAGTGGGAAAACAGAATTTTAGGACGCATCACTAGAAGGGGGCCATCAGCAGGAGGAAGGAGATCCTGATTTCCTTATATAGATCTGTAGTTGCTGTAGATCTCATCTAGAATACTGTGTTCAGTTCTGTGATTGAAAACTTTAAATACATCAAGGGGTGAATAAGGTTCTGGAGGGCAGTATTTTCGATATGAAGCCAAGATCAAGAAGATGTGGACATGACCTCCAACTAACAGGAGGAAAGTTCAAAACTAATCTTAGAAAGTATGATTTAATCAAAAGAGTAGTTGATGTTTGGAACAGACTTCCAGCAGAGATATTGAGTCAGACAAAAGTAAGTGGATTCAACATGCTTGGGACAAACATAGATTCTTATGCCTCGTACACACGGTTCGACGGTCGTATACAATAGGTCGTACGAACGACCGTTGTATGCGAAATCGATCGTTAGTATGCAAGATTAGAACTGCCGACGTACGATGGTCGTACAACAGGAGTTGTATGAGCAAACTAGAAAACTTGGTATTACCAACAAGCGGTCTTACGACCGTTGTATCGTGTGTACATAGAAGTTGGTCCAACAAGTTGTATTGTGCAAAACACGCATGCTCAGAAGTCAGGAACGGCCAGACACTAATTACATGCACCTGAACTTTCTCTTTGTACGTTCATAACACGGCACTATGTTCAGCTTGGTCGTACGATCGTGTAGTGCATGTCAGTGTGCTAGATGCAACAGCCAACATACGATTTGGTCCGTTCGGTCATACGACCGTCGAACCGTGTGTACGAGGCTTTAGTCAGACAAAAAGTTTTTTTTCTGCTGCCACTCTTCTAAATTGAGTTGTTTGTTTTTTTGGCTTCTAGCACCTTGTAAAACTGTAACCACCAGCTGCTGGTTAAGAGTGCTTGCAGTAAAGGGATGTGTGTCTTCTCTTGTGATGGAAAAAAAAATGCTGATGTGTTAATAACCGTTAGTGGATTAGACAGAAACAGAAGTATTGATGTGTTAATGATAGCACTGGGGTTTCCGCTCTGGGCAGGAAACATTTTGTGTTAATTGAAGCAATTTGGAACTCCAAGAGTTGGCTTAGTGGAGTGGAGGAGGGAGCTAAGTATGATAGAGGCAAACAACACCCTAGCGAACATCCCATAGATATTAGTTGTCTAAAATGAAATAAAAACTAGCCATTGTAATTAAATAGAAATTAGAAATTGTTACTCCTGGCACTATATATCAATGGCTCCATAAAATCTATGGTTTCTTTATTTTGCACTGTTAAAAACTAACAAGCTGAAACCAATCATTATGTGTATTGGATAAACTGTTCTATATTTAGGCTGTCTGTGTTATAAACCAGCAATCTCAAACTGGATACACACTATACAACTTTTTTTGTTCGATTACCTTTAGATTTACCTTCAACAATGTAGTGCAAGGGCCTGCCTGATTGCATACAAATTGAAAGTGTTTAGGTTTGACCTCATATTATATGGTTTTTATAAATCTAAAGGAAAAAAAATTAAAGCAAATTGTATAGTGTGTATCCAGCTGTAGACATGACAGAATGATTTTATGAAGTTGTTTGAAAGTAATGACTTGGCAAATACCTTCTGTTTTAAGATGAACACATCATGCTTTATGATAGTTATAGTGGATAATGTTTTGGTTAACCTTTGGCCCACCTTATCTTAAAGAGGAGGTCCAGCCCCCCCCACAAAAAAAAAAATTAAGTCAGCAGCTACAAATACTGCAGGACATATATATATATATATATATATATATATATATATATAATATATGGACACTTACCTGTCCAGAGAGCCCGCAACCCGGTTCCCTACTGCGCATGCATTTTATAATTGGAAAGGAGGAAGGAGGAGGGGGCCGAATTTCTGAGAGACCGGGCCGTGGCCCCGTCTCCCAGAAGTGGAACAGGTACCCTTTCCCCCCTCTTCCCTGAATGGTGCCAAATGTGGCACGGGAGGGGGGTGAGACGGTTAAGTGGAAGTTCCACTTTTGAGTGGAACTCCTTTAATCTAACCAATTTTACTGTATTGTTGTTCCCTTTTGTTCCTGCTTGTCATACCATACACAGATTGACAGATAACAAGTTAGAAATTACTATATGCAAAATTGATCAATTCATCTATATTTAGGCTGCATGTGTGCAATATATCAGCAATTTTGGGTGCACAGTTAGGCACAGGTATCTAAAATGGGGGTCTCTACCCATAATTCCAAAATCTTAAGATGGCAATGCTGTAATTTACCAATGGCATATTTCGTCTGTTCCTTTAAGAAGTAGATAGAATTCAGATATGTAAGTGAACAGGGGTGGTAACCACATTACAGGAGAAGAAGTATAGCCAAAGCTCATTTGGCTGTACTTCTCCTTTGGATCACAGGAGTGCAATTCATTTTGCACTCCTGTGATCCATTTTCAGCAGATAGCGGGCTGAAGTCCGCTCTCTGCTGATGTCACAGAAGTCGGTCCAGCCACCGCGTCATCACAACAATGGAAGTCGGGATCCACCAGGTGCCTGGACCAACACCCGACTCAGCCTCTCAGCAAACCGCCGAGAGTCTGAGCCGGCCACTCCGCCCCTCCACAGCACAGAACTCCAGTGAGCGAGGAGGGGGCAGAGAAGAGAGCTCTGACTGACACTCAACAGCTCTCTGGTCAGAGCTGTCAGAATCGAGCAATCGGCGGTGTTCGATCGCTGAGTTCTCAGTGCAGAGGCGCTGGGGGACAGATGTAGAATCGGACTGATGCTGCATTCACCTAGGTAAGTATAATACTGCACAAAAGCCCAAACCCATACTTCTCTTTTAAGAGATTAAATTGCAATTTAACTTCAACATTACCCAAAAACTTTTATTTCATATTTTAATTACCTGTGTTCTTATGATAATTATAAAACGTCATTGGTTTTGAGTGCTACAGCTACCTACCAGACAATTACAAAGGTATTGCTCTTTTGTAACTGGATTCTTCGGGCATGTATTATATATTATGGTGAAAGTGACAACATTATTTGATTTTGCATTATCCTCAGCAGCTGGGTAAAAGTAAAATATCAGTGTTGTGTGGAACATATATTAAATGGCCATGCTGAAAGGAGGACCATTTTAGCATTAGCGCCTGCTAATGTTCCTCATGCTACTAATCTAATAGACTAAAAAAAAAACACATTTAGCAAGTGCAGCATCAGATTTGTATTTAAATGTGGTCAGGATATTGACATTTAAAGATGAACTCCAGGAATTCAGCCACTTTGTAATATGTTCAGGAATACTAGGAGAGACGCTGTCTTCTCCACAAAGCATTCTGCCCACCTCTTCCCTTTCACAAAGCCCCTTGTAATTTGGCAGGATGGGACACAGCAGCTGCAAATGACTCTACAGCAGTGGTTCTCAACTTCGGTCCTCAGGACCCACCAACAGGTCAGATTTTCAGTATTACCTTGGGGAGATGCAGACTGGAATACTGCAATCACTGAGCAGCAAACAATATCACCTGTGATGCATTTCAGTTATCCTGCAAATCTGGCCTGTTAGTGGGTCCCGAGGACAGGAGTTGAGAACCACTGCTCTACAGCTAAAGGAGCTGAGATCAATAGGTCCAGCTTTGAAGCTCTGGTAGTATGCAATAGCTTTACTCCCCGGAGCTCCAGAGCTCCATAAAACTGTCAGTTGCAAATAAAATAAGTCCACGAGGTGACATGCATCTTGTTGGACTGAACTTATATTAAGCCAGCATATATTACAAAGTGGCTGAATCCCAGAAATGTAGCTTTAAATATTTACATGTTCTTAACAAGCAGAAAATTATCCAAATGACTACTTTAGCTGCAGGCGTATTTCAATAATTAATACTCAAAGTTTCTGGCTGAAGGTGCCTTGATTTAATTTTATTATGTGCCCCTTTAAAAGGTAACAGAAAAAAACAGACATTTGCCAAGTATGTCTGAATGCTTATCAGCAAATCTAAAGTATCCAGGAGTCATCAAGACTTTAACCACTTTAATACCAGGCACTTAGAACACTTCCCGCCCAGACCAATTTTCAGCCTTCAGTGCTCTCACACTTTAAGTGACAATTACTCAGCCATGCTACACTGTATCTAAACAATTTTTTTTATCATTTTTTCCCCAGCCGTCTTCCAGGACAGCCCTTGAGAGATGTAGCTCTTCCCCCAGACAGGAAACACATTGCCACAGCTCTTTAAAAGGCAGTCCCTCAGGCGTCTGGGCAGTTTTTTTGTGTTTCCTCAGACCGAAGAGACATGTTGCCAGGAGGAACCATCTTTTAAGAGGGAATGGGGGTTGGAGAGCTCCATCGCTCAAGGGCTATCCAGCCAGAGAAGTGCCCTCACATACCTGCAAAGAAGTCAGTTCCAGCCCTGCCTACAGAGGGATGAGGACAACAGACTGCATGCAGGATTCCACCGCAGTGGTTGGAGTTACCCGACCCCTCCTCTCTCCAGTGCCCGGCGAGGGAGAGGACGGTGATGACCGGCATCATCGGCGTCGGCGTGTGTTGTGGGAGAAGAGCTGAAGCGACCGCTCCTTCCTATACACGCCGTAAGTTGGAAATGACTCTCCGCGTCATTTCTTGTGGATGTGCGTCATCAACGTGCGCCGGAAGATTTGGTTCCGACTTCCAGGCTCAGAGAGGAAGGGGAGGGCCAAGCCAGCGTCATTTAAGGGCACAGCGTCATTTAAGGGCGCAGCAGCATGGGCTAAACACAGACAGCATGAAGTCATCACACGCTTCAGGAGAGGCAAGCCCTGTCTTTTACCAGGTGGCTGGCTGTGCCAGAACCTTTTTCCTGGAATATTCACACAAGGGGGAGCTAGGAAGTCCCTGGGGAAGACTTTATTGTTAGCTCTGGTGGGCACCTTAGGGCTGGGAGGACACAGGGGCCATGCTGTCTGCAGTAGCAAATAATATGTTTAAAGGCTTCCCTTCTCTCGCCCTCACCGCTTAGAAGAAACATTCTAAACCGGAGAAAGCAACTGCAAAGACAGACAAGAAAAAATGTCCGGCCTGTAATACAAGGCTTTCTTCTAGCTACACTAAAGCATTATGTCCTGCATGTACCACATCCTTGTTGAAAGCAGAGGGAGACTCTCCTTTTTCAAAATTTCTCTGTTTTTTCAAGGATGAGGTACAATCTACTTTTCAATCATTCCGGAAATGAATTACAGAGGTGCAGGTTCCAGGCAGGAACATCATTCAAGCACGGGTGCCCACCTCACCTACCCGAGCAGCTTCAGGCTCAGGAGAGCCGTCGGAGGGTAGGGAGAACCCCCTTATTACCACTGACCCTAATTCCACCCAGTCCTCAGGACAGGATGAGGGTCAGGAAGAAGCCTCATTACCCACGAGGTTAAAACTTTCTCAAGAGGTAGTAGATGAACTGCTGGGAGCAATCCATGATACCTTACAAATCAAGAGTGAAGAGACCCCACTCTCAAGGCATAACAAAATGTACCAAGGGCTGAACAAAAAGAAGCCCAAAGTATTTCCAGTACACCAGGTCATGATGGACCTGGTCCTTAGAGAGTGGTCAGAACCAGAAAGGAGACCCCTTTTTCTCAAACAGTTTAAAGAGAAGGTTTCCATTTGATGACAACCCGGTGTCAGTGTTTAACCAGTCCCCAAAACTTTAGCAAAGGTTTCAAAACATTTGATGACATGGAACATCTGGGGGACCTGATGGATAAAAGAGGCGACATTATCTTAAAGAGGTCATGGGATACGGCTATGGCCAACCTCAGGCCAGCCTTAGCCACGACCTGCATAGCCAGGAACTTTGAATTCTGGTTAAAACAACTGCAGGAGCATTTAATGGCAGGTACCCCCAGGGAAGACTTATTAAAATCCTTCCCCATGCTCTTCAAAGCAGTAGGCTTTATTGCGGACGCATCAGCAGAATCAGTTAAGTTATCGGCCAGATCAGCATCTCTATCGGTAAAGGCTAGAAGAGCCCTTTGGCTCAAAACCTGGCTAGGAGACACCGCTTCTAAGCTACGCTTATGCAGTGTCCCCTTTTCAGGAAAATTCCTGTTCGGCTCCAAATTAGATGAAGCCTTGGAGCGTACGGCTGAAAAAGACCTTTCTGGTTAAAAAGAAGTTTTACCCCAAGAAATTTTTTCGTCCCTATAGGGGACAGAATAGGGAGGACTGGAAGAATCAGCAAGATAGGGGAAGGCCGAAAAAACACTGGTCCGGCCAAAAAGGGAGGCCAAGGACAAACGTGTTGTTTAACCCTCCTGGCCAAAATCCCAAGCCAGAGGGGTTTAAACAGTGATGCCAGAGGCCAAGTGGGAGGAAGGTTGGAAAAATTCCTTCCACAGTGGCAGAAGCTAACTTCCAACAAATTTGTCAGGGGAGTGATCGAAAGAGGTTATGCCTTAAAGTTCAACAGAAGGCCCCCCTCAAGACTCTTGATCACGCAATTACTGAAAGATCTACAGAGAAGGCCAAGGCCTTACAACAGTTGATAGGGGAAATGGTGGACCAAGGGGTCCTAATACCAGTTCCCCAAAAGGAAGAAGGAGAGGGTTTCTATTCTCATGTATTTTTAGTTCAGAAACCCTCAGGCAAATATCGCCTAATCCTCAACCTAAAACGTCTAAACTAAGCTATTCGGTACAAGAAATTCCGAATGGAGTCAATCTATTCGATCAAAAACCTGCTCCAGAGAGATTGCTTCATGGCAACCATAGATTTAAAGGATGCCTATTTGCACATTCCCATCAGGGAAAGTTGCAAAAAGTTGTTACGGATAGCAGTACGAGTAGGGGAAGGGGCAAATCATTTTCAAAGTCGAGCCTTGCCTTTCGGTCTCTCTTCACCCCCCAGAATCTTTACCAAGATCTTGGCGGAAACCCTGGCACCACTGAGACTACAGTCTATAACACCTTACTTGGATGATTTGCTGTTCATAGCACCAATGAAGGAGACACTCCAGGAAGATCTAAAGATAGCACAACAGTGGTTGTCCCAAATAGGTTGGATTGTCAACGTGGAGAAATCAAATCTCTCTCCTTCTCAGGAAGTACTTTTTCTAGATACAGGTTCAAGAGAACAAAGGATTTTTCTACCAACAGAAAAAATAGACCGTATCAGACAAAGAACAGCACAAATGCAAACAAACCTCTCCGTCACCGTGAGAGAGGTAATGTCAGTCCTGGGTCTCATGACCTACACCATCTCAGCAGTCAGTTGGGCCAGGTTTCACTAGAGACCACTTCAAACATTCCTCATCCAAAACCTATGGAGGAAGGACTTAGAGGAAAAGGTTTACATCCCAGCCAAAAGCAAAGCAAGCCCTGTGGTGGTGGAGAGACCAAACTAATCTACATCAGGGGGTACTATGGTCCTTCCCAATTTCCCACATACTGACAACAGATGCCAGCAGTTGGGGTTGGGGGGCCCATTTGGATGGACACTGGGCACAAGGAACTTGGACACAGCTAGAAAGCCAATGTTCATCCAACTACAGAGAACTCAAAGCTGTGGCAAAGGGAATCGCAGCATTTCAAGAGCAGCTCAGAGGTCGGCACTTACAAATCAGATCCCACAACATAACATCGATAGCTTATCTAAACAAGCAGGGAGAAACACGAAGTCCCATCTTGATGAAGATAGCTCAAGAAATGTTTTCTTGGACAGAGAAAAATCTAGAATCCCTTTCAGCAATTACAAGGGCAATTTACCAAAAGGTTTGGAAAAAATGTAATTTTTGGTTGTCAGAAACAGGAGAAGAAATTAATTCTCCAACATTTCTAGACTGTTTCAGTTTATTTTCAACGTTCCCTACAACAAGACCCACTCATAAACAGATTCTGCAAAGCAGTTGCCAAGCTCCAACCAATTCCTTGTCGTAAGATAACGACGTGGGATTTGTCCACTGTTTTAAAGGCAGTTATTAGGGAGCCTCTTGAGCAATTATCAGAAGCCACTTTAAGACTAATTACTCTAAAAATATTTTTTCTTATCGCTATGACATCTGCTTGCAGGATCAGCGAATTACAAGCTCTGTCCATCAGAGAGCCCTTTTTACAAATACTAGAAGACAGAGTCATTCTCAAAACAGACCAAGAGTTTATTCCTAAAGTCGCTTCTACCTTTCACAGGAGTCAGGATATAGTGCTACCCTCATTCTATAATAGACCAGCTAACAGTAAGGAAGAACAATTATATCTGCTGGATGTGAAGCCTTATAGGCTACTTGGAAGCTACAAAGCGCTTCAGAACATCAGTGGCCTCGTTTATACTCTTGTCAGGAAGCCGAAAGGGAAAACAAGCCTCAAAAGGGACAATAGTTAGATGGATAAAGATGGCCATATCTGAGGGGTACAAGATGTTACACCTGAACCCTCCACAAGAGCTGAATACACACTCTACAAGGGCATTAGCCACTTCATGGGCAGAAAGATCCGGTGCTACTCCGGAGCAGATATGTAAAGCTGCTACGTGGTCAAGTATGTCTACATTTATTCAACATTATCGTTTAGACCTTCTGAGTAGCCAAGATCAAGCGTTTGGAAGGAAAGTCCTCCAAGCAGTAGTCCTACCCTAAGAAAGTGAGTGCTTGTTCATCCTCTCAAGGGCTGTCCTGGAAGACGACTGGGGAAAAACCTTAGTTAGACTTACTGGTAACTCTGTTTCCAGGAGTCTTCCAGGACAGCACGTTCCCACCCTTTGTATATTATAAGGTAAATTGGTGTATGTTTTTAAACTATCTTTCAGCTCCGTCCTTTGGGTCTTGGGAATAACTGACCAGATGCCTGAGGGATTACCTTTTAAAGAGCTGTGGCAATGTGTTTCCTGTCCGGGGGAGGAGCTACATCTCTCAAGGGCTGTCCTGGAAGACTCCTGGGAACAGTTACCGATAAGTCTAACTCGTTTTTTTTTTTTCACTAATAGAGTTTTCTTTTGGTGGTATTTAATCACTGCTGGGTTTTTTATTTTTCACAATATAAGCGAAAAAAGAGTGAACATTTTGAAAAAAAAACACTTTTTTTTTAGTTTCTACTATAAAATTTTTCTTCATAAATTTGGGCCAAAATGTATAATGCTACATATCTTTGGTAAAATAACCCAATTACAAGCTATGGTGCAAATCACTGAAAATTGACACACCTGATGTACTGACGGCCTATCTCATTTCTTGAGACACTATCAGGCCAGGACAGTACAAATACCCTCCAAATTACCCCTTTCTGGAAGGTAGACATTCCAAGGTATTTAGTAAGAGGCATGGTGAGTTGTTTGTGGTTTAATTTTTTCCCACAATTCTTTGCAAAATTAAAGTGGCCAACCGGTGACAACCACTTTAACCTACAGGTAAGCCTAGAATAAGGCTTACCTGTAGGTGCACTGCATATCTCCCAAACCTGTACGGTTCAGGAGATATGCAGTGTTTTGCATGTGCCGACGCAGTGCTGTTTCTCCACTGACCCTGTGCTGTGACTGGCACGCATGCGCGGGAGTGACGTCACGCGACTCCGGCAAGTCACAGAGCTGGAGTCGTGACCCCGGAGGGAAGAGGAGCAGAAGATGGACGCGGCCTGGAGGGGGGACATCGCTGGCTTCGTTTCCAGGTAAGTGTCACATAATGAGCTACTATGCGATGCATAGCAGCCCATTATGCTTCTACTTTACAGAGTTATATTGAGGAAGTAAACCGAATCTGGGTTTACTTCCACTTTAAGATTTTTTTTACCCACAAGCTTGTCATTGTAACAGGTTATTTCTCTTACATGGCATATGCATACCACAAATTACACCCCAAAACACATTCTACTGCTCCTCCCGAGTATGGCGATACCAAATGTGTGGGACATTTTCACAGCCTGGCCACATAGAGAGGTCCAACATGCAGGGAGCTCTATCAAGTGTTCTAGGAGCATAAATGACACATCTAACTTGTTGACTACCTATTACAATTTGAAGGCCCTGGAGCACTAGGACAATGAAATTACCCACAAAATGACCCCATTTTGGAAAGCTAACACCCCAACATATAATTTATGAGGCATAATGAGTCTTTTGAAAGGTTCATTTTTTTCCAGAAGTTTTTGGAAAATGTGGTAAAAAAATTACACATATAATTTTCCGACTACCAATCACATTTTTAAAGGCCCTTCATATTTCTAACACATAGCATGTACATACCAAATAACAAAAGATTACCTGTGGTTTTAGTAGTGCAGTGGTCCACAGAGGAGAACATCGGTCCAGGCAGCAGGCAGGAATACTGTCCATAGTTAGTACAGGCAGAGATACTGTCAGCACAGCCAAAGCACAGCCAAAAGAATTGGTCCAGGTAGCAGGCAGAGATGTCCAGGCAGAAATACTGTCCATAGTCAGTAGAGGCAGCAGGCAGAGATATGGTCTACTCTACACATCCAAAGTATTGGCCCAGGCAGCAGGAAGAAACATGGTCCAAAAAGTCCTGGGTCATTACAGGCAGCGATATGGTCAGCACAGCCAAAGTATTGGTCCAGGCAGCATCAAGCTTAGGGCCAGGGGGACAGGGGTAGAGGCTTCTCCCACCCAAATCGCTTTGAAGCCTCCGGGAAACCAGACATTGTTCTGGGAACACAGAACACCAAAAACTGTTTTTCTCTACTCAGAACACTTTTCTGGGCCCCTCATATATGTGAGACCCCGTGTACTAAAGTAGAAGGGCAAAAGATCAGTCCAAGTGGCAGACAAAAACATGGGCGATTAACAGGCCGAAGTCGGTGCATGTGGAAGTCAGTAATGTGGGTTAAAAAGGCAGGCAATGACATCATCGGTAAACAGGCCAGGGTCAGTTAACGTGGAAGTCAGAAATGTGGTTTAAAATAGCAGGCAAAGACATTGTCGGTAAACAGACCAGGGTCAGTTAATGTGATCCACACAGGTATTTGAAATGGGGAAATGACAGTCTTTTAAAAATAAGGGGAACTAATATCTGATTTGTGTGTGATCATTTTTGAAACAATCTGTCGTCGTCTTCTAGATTCTGTGGGGGGGGGGATATTGTAGATAATATGTTGCTCGTGGAGTCGACTCACACAATCAGAGCGAATACTTCCTGGGGTGGGTCCTTGCTGATAAATGAGGGCAGTGATAATTTCTTCAATGTATTTGAGGTAGCTGAGGGAATGGTTTTCTGACGATTTTTGGTAACAGACAAACAAATTGTACCTGGCCATATGGAAAAGGTGAAATGTGGCTTTCTTGTGCCAATAACGGGACTTCCAGGTCAGCAAATAGGGATGCACCATCTGGTCATTTAAATTCACCCCTCCCCATGAACAGATTGTAGTCATGAACACATTCGGGCTTTACGAAGGGGCAACATCTTCTCTGAATCTCCACCAGAGTGTCATTGTGGATAGTAGAGAGGATGTGGACATCTTTCTTGTCCCTCCACTTCTTGGCCAATACCTCTTCATTCCCCATGAAGGCAGATTCCCCGTTTTGCAGTTTTTATTGTGAGGAGATTGTGGGAAGCCCTTCCTGTTTTTCTTGAAGGTGCTACAGGCCAGGGTTGTTTCTCGATAAAGATGGCAAAATAGGTGCAGGTTTGTATAGTAGTTGTCAACGTATAGGTGGTATCCTTTTCCAAAGAGGGGGTATGCCAGCTCCCAGACAATCTTCCCACTGGTTCCAATATATGTGGGGCAATTATGGGGCTGAAGCTGGGAGTCTTTACCTTCATAGATTCTAAAGGTGTATACATAGCCAGAGGCTCGATCACTCTCGCTTGTTACGTTTTAAGCCATACCTGGCTCTCTTGCTGGGTATATACTGCTTGAACTGCAGCCGGCCAGTGAAATGTATGAGGGACTAATCTACACAGATGTTTTTATCCAGGATGAACACTTCTGCGAATCTCTGGAAAAGGCATTAATTGGGTGACATATCTTGTACAATTTATCGTATGTTGGGTGATCTCAGGGAGGGCACTGCAAGTTATCGCTAAAATAGAGGAAACGCACAATCATGTCATATCTTGTCCTGGACATGACAGAGGAGTAAATGGACATGTAGTGGATGGGGTGGGTGGACCAATACCCATGGAGTACATTTTTTTGTAAGCCCCATATTAAACGTAAGGCCCAAAAATAATTTTGATTCATTCAGTGTGAGACGTTGCCAATAAAACAGGCAGGCATAAAATGAAGTGGGATTGGCAGCAATAAATTGCTCTGCGTAGAGGTTGGTTTGATCCACCATACTCTGCAGCAATTCGGGGGAGAAAAAAAGATAAAAATAATGCAGTGGGGCATAATCTGTGGTGTCGACCTGCACACCTGGCTGTGCAGTGAAATCAGGGATTACTGCAGACACTGAGTTGGCAGGCAACCATACGGGGTTTGCCAGGCCTTCGGGAAGGAAGGACTGGGCCCGGATCCGAATTAGGGTTCTTTGGATTGGGCATGTTGTTCCAGTACTTGTATTGGGCCCCTCTTCCTGGGGTCTGGCGCTGCTGGTGGTGGACAGGTCTTCGGATCTTGGTTCTGATCTTCAAATTCTTCTAGGGGGGAGGTGGTTTCCTCGGGTGAATCAGACTCTGATCCACTGCCCTCTACTGGCTCATACTCTGAACCAGAATGGTATGATGAGAGCTCCCCGCTGCTCTCATTATCCGACATGGCAAGGATTTCATATGCCTCCTCAAGGGTATATACTCTCTGAGACATGGTGGGCCTGGTGACTGTACTGAGGGATGGCGGGCCTATGTGGTGGTACTGGTACAGATGGAAGTACTAGGGGTGGTACCGGTGGTGGCAGGCCTGTGTGGCGGTACTGGTACTGGTGGCAGCCTGTGTTTAGTGGTGGTACTGGTGATGGTAGTGATGGCACTACCAATAGCGGTACTGGTGGAGGGCCTGTGTTAAGCTGTACCAATGGCGGTACTATTGGTGGTACCGGTGGTGGCGGGCCTGTGTGGTGGTACTGGTACTGGTGTCGGGCCTGTGTTTAGTGGTGGTACTGGTGGCAGTACCGATGGTGGTACTGGTGGTGGGGCTGTGCGACAGATGGCCTGCGGCAGATGGACTGCGACAGATGGGCTGCGACAGATGGGCTGGTGAGTGACAAATAGGCTTGTGACAGGTTCTCTTTATTGGGGGGGGGCTGTGTTGTGCACAGTAACATACAATAGACAGTATACAGACACTGATCACTAACTGATTGATCCCTGCTCTCTCCTCACATGATCAGTTTGTGAGGAGAAGAAGCAGGGATCAGTTAGTGACAGTGTTATGTTTACACTTGTTTAATCACAGTCGGTCACATTGTAAACAATTTCATTGGCTGTTAACACTGCTCGGGAAAGCGCAGTGTCCAAGGTACACCCGCCCTCCCCCCCTCGATCGAGCGGGTGTGCCTCGGTTTTGCTACAGAAACGTGATTGGCTATGAATATCCACTTCTCTTTAGGTGGATGTCATATGATGTCGCTGCCTTTGAGAAGTGATATCTGAATGGTGCCTGCAGCTGCAGGCACCATTCAGATATTGTTTTTTTCAGCAGGCGATTCTGAAAAAGATAAAAGTGGTCTTAGTGGCGGATTCACCGTAAGATCACTTTTATCAGCAGTGGGAGAGGTGCCCCCCCTCCCGCCACTTTCCCGTCATCTCCACCGCTTACCGGACCCACCGGCAGCGGCGGAGATGATCGGATCCGTCCCCCCCAGTGTCCGTGAGCCAAGTGAGCGGCTGAAGCTGCTCACTCGGCTCCATAATATGGCAGGGCGGAAATGACGTCAGAAGTCACTTCCGCCCAACGGTCTTAAAAGGCCCATTTTTTTTTTTGGGCTGTCATTTTTTCAAAGAATTTTTTTTTTCTTTTGCATTTAAATGTAAATATGAGATCTGAGGTCTTTTTGACCCCAGATCTCATATTTAGGAGGTCCTGGCATGCTTTTTTCTATTACATTTCTTGTAATAGGAATAAAAGTGATCTTTTTAAAAAAAAAAAAAAGAACAGTGTAAAAATAAAAAGTAAAATAAATAATAATAAAAAAAAAAAGTAAAGCACCCTGTCCCCGCGAGCTGCACGCAGAAGCGAACGCATACGTAAGTCCCGCCCACATATGAAAACGGTGTTCAAACCACACATGTGAGGTATCGCCGCGATCGTTAGAGCGAGAGCAACAATTCTTGTACTAGACCTCCTCTGTAACACAAAACTGCTAACCTGTAGAATTTTTTTAAACGTAGCCAATGGAGATTTTTAAGCTGCAAAGTTTGTCGCCATTCCGCAAGCGGACACAATTTTGAAGCATGACATGTTGGGTATTATTTTACTTGGCGTAACATTACCTTTAACAATATGGAAAAAAATTGGCCTAACTTTACTGTTTTCTTATTTTTTAACTAAAAAAAAAAAAGCAAGCTTGGAAGACCGCTGCCAAATACGGTATGACAAAGTTTTGCTATGACTGCCATTTTATTCTCTAGGGTGTTAGAAAAAAAAATATATAATGTTTGTGGGTTCTAAGTAATTTTTTAGCAAAAAAAACTGATTTTAACTTGTAAACACAGAACCCAAAAAACAGGCTCGGTATTGAAGTGGTTATACACAGCCGATCACGTGGTAAACAGCCAATGTCACTGGCTGTATACCCTGATCGGTGATGGCCCGTGTCCAGCGATTACGAGCCGTGCACGATCGCCACGATGCGCGCTCCCGCGGGCGCGTGCTACGTCTGGTCAGGATAATGGAACCACCACCCAGCCGTCATTTGACTTTAGGCGGGAAGTGGTAATGTTCCATTCAGATCTGTTTAGTTGTGGTGCCATTTAATGTGCACAATTCTACACACATTAACACACCACAACAGACCAGTTAAGTGTGAATGTGCTCGAAATGGCCCGACTTACCAAGTGAGATATGAAATTTGCCTTTATTGACTTTGAACATCAAATGATGTGCATAAGAATATGTAATACCTTCAAAAGTAAAATATAGGGAGGAGTGATTAAGTGGTGCCTATCCTTTTGGTGTGTTATGGGATGGGAACTTATTGTGGTTCCAATATAGGTATGGGTGGCCATGAAGTGTCCCTGACAAAGGTTGGTGTTTACATGTGATTGATTGATGTCCCACCATGTACAAGTGCAAGCTTTGTCACTGTTGTCTTGATTGCTCATCAACACAATTGTTTATTGTATAATGTTTTATATATTTGCCAATAAAAAGTATTTAAAAAAAAATATATATCAATCGACATGAAGATCCTTATCAACATTTATTTTGGTTTTATTGAAAAGAAAAGTATACAAACAAAGTAACAGACAGATGTGTACAGCACATCCAAGACAGCCTCTCAAGTTTCACACACTTCCCAGTACAGCAGCAAATACAGTGTGTAATATAAGCAGTGGTACATTCTTACTTCAACATTTTTTTAACCGCTTGCCGACGGCTGATCGGCAATTGACGGCGACAGTGTGGCTCGATAGCAAGGATCGCCGTCATATGACGGCGGCCACGAAATCGAGCCCAATGAGCGTGCGCGCCGCCGGAAGCGCGCCCGCGCTCTCACTGTGTCCGGGGAGGGCCAGGGAGCGGGTGCGGCGGATTCGATCTCTGCCGGCCACCCGCAATGCCCCCCCGGAGTGAAAGAATGGAGGTCCGTGTAAGTAAACACGGACCTCCGTTCTGTGAGGGGGGAAGGGCTGTGATCACAGCCTTCCTCTACATGGAAGGTGTGATCACTTCCCTTCCCCAGCTAGGGCAGTCCCCCCACAGTAAGAACACGCCCAGGGAACACAGTTAACCCTGATCGCTGTATAAATGCCAATGGTCACAAAAAAGTGTCAAAATAGTCCGACATGTCCGCTGAAATATCGCAGTATCGCTAAAAATCGCAGATCGCCGCCATTACTAGTAAAAAAAAAATTAAATAAATAAAAACCCCAGAAATGAATTCTGATCATCCGTAAACGCGACCACTTTTGCGCAAACCAATCAATAAACGCCGATTGCGATTTTTTTTATCACAAATATGAGGAAGAATATAAATCGGCCAAAACCGATGAAAAAAAAAGTTTTTTTATATTTTTTTTTGGATTTGTATTTTAGCAAAAAGTAAGAAATTTGGGTTTTTTTTACAGAATTGTCGCTCTCCTTTTGTTTATAGCGGCGATCAGAAATGATGCAGCGGTGATCAAATACCACCAAAAGAAAGCTCTATTTGTGGGAAAAAAAGGACACAAATTTCGTTTGGGTACAACATCGCACGACCGCGCAATTTTCAGTTAAAGCGACGCAGTGCCGAATCGCAAAAAGGGCTCCGGTCCTAAAGCTGGAAATCCTTCCGGTCCTTAAGTGGTTAAAAAAAAAGCAGAGTGGCATCATGAGTATACAGTGACAGAGTAGATAACCACATTATGCTATTACTACCAATACCATACACAAGTCCATACACAAGTGAGTCATCCTATCAAGTTGGACACAACTCAACCAATGAGTAACCTATTCATTACCAGTTCTAGGAGGCTCAAGCCTGGGGTATCCAACCATGGTCCCCAACGATTTTCAAATTTACAAGGATATACACTGTGCTGATAGATATTTTTCCAGTCTAAGAGCTTCACCCATACATTGCACCCATTCTTTGTGAGATGGGGAGTCGATAGACTTCCAGTATCTAAGTATGTCCCTTCTTTCTACCTTGGAAGAGAGCCATAGCCACAGCTTCTCTAATATGGACAAAAAGTTGCAAATCGTCCAAAATATCCAAAAGACAGGGCTTAGGGTTAAGTGGTATAGAAATCAGAAACACCATGTTTATCGTTTGCATTACTGCTGCACAATAGGTATGTCACTTGGGACACCACCAGGTCAGATGGATCAGGTCCCTGTGGTGCCTGGAGCATTTGCTACAGGTGGGCCTATCTAGGACACCCTTTTTATGCAGCTTAACCAGGTTATAGTGTGCCTTCAGTATGTATAATTGCATAAGCCTTGGTGTCACATTAAGGGAACATTGGAGTATTGCCTGTAGAGCCTCCTGCCCCTGATCTTCCACAAAGGGGCCAATATCTCTCTCCCATCTCTCACCTGCTTTAAGGGAAAGGATGTCAAAAAGTAATTAAGCAGCATTGCATAGCAACACAAGATAAAACCCTCTGAGGAAACTTATTCAGCTATCAAGTGGAACACTGGCGTTGGGTATTGTTGCCACTCTACTGCCGTGCCCTGGGCTGCTATAGCGTGTTTGAGCTGGACATAGTAGAACTGCATGGATTTCGGCAAGGAGAACTTTATACATAGTTTCTTGAAGGAACACAAAACACTGTCCTTAAAAATATGACGTAGATGAGTTATCCCCCATTTACACCACCGCGCCCCCTGTTGCAACTTTGCCAACTCAGGATAGTTCTCATTTTACCAGATGGGGCTGTAGCGGGTGAAACCTGTCACATACTGTCACTGTTTAACCTTGTTCCAAATTTTCTGAATCAAAGCATAAGTAGGCAGGAGACGGTTAGACTTGGCAAAGGCCAAAGCCTCTAATCATGTAGGGACATCTATCAATTTAGTAGTGTATATTAAAATGTTTACCGAAGAATCAAGGAGTGATTGATCTGAACTGGAGGTAGAGGTAAGTCCCTTACAGAGATGCTGCAATTGCGCCACTATATAATACAACCACTGGTTAGGCATAGCAAAACCTTTGGCATCTTTGGGCTGTCCTCTTTGTTCGTCTTTGAAGATGTTCTAACCATATTCTAGGGGCTGTAGTATTCCACAACAACTGTTGAAATATTGAATTCACTTTTTGAAAAATACCCAATGTTATAACCACTGGTGTGTAGTGTAAAAAGTATAATAATTGAGGCATAAAAATAATTTTTACAAGGTTGACTTTGCCAGCTAAAGATAACCAGAGTCTGTTCCAAATTTTAATTTGATCTCTAAAGTGGTTCAGTAGAGGAGTTATTCGACCTGCAGAAATCCACTAGCTGAGGTGTAACTTGTACGCCAAGGTATTTAAATGAAGAGGTAACTGGAACTGGACAAGAAGGAGTAATAGTTTAGGAAGAGTTAGTGTCTAGTAGCATGAATGCCGATTTGTCCCAGTTTATGATGAGACCTGAGAATTCACTGAAACGGGCAATAGTTCTCAAAGCTGTTTCAAGGGAATGCATGGTATCTCCTAGCATCAACATAGTGCTGTCAGCATAAAGCATGACCTTTTCCTGCAATGAGCCAAATCTAAAGCCCACTATCTCTGGGTTCTGCCTGATGGATGCAGCCAAGGGTTCAATGGCGAGTGCGAATAGGACTGACATGTGTCCCTGCCTAGTGGGAATGTTGATGAAATCCACCCTGCCTTACGGACAGCTGCCACTGGATAGTTATATAGTAGTTTAACCCAGGAGGTAAATACAGGGCCAAAGCCCAATTTAGAGAGGACAGCCCAGAGAAATGGTCACTCTACACTGTCAAAGGCCTTGGAGATCCAAAGACAGCAGAGTCCTATTCTCCAAGTTATCAGCCCTAGCCTGCATGTTGAGAAACAAGCTGCAAAGGTTAACTGCGGTAGACTTTTGGGGGATAAAACCAGTGTATAATCGTGGAAATAACTTTACTAAGGCGTAAAGCCAGTACCTTTGCCAAAATTTTAACTTTACTTTGTAGTAGGGAGATGGGCCTATAAGACCTTGGGTCTGTTGAGTCTTTACCAGGTTTCAACAGCAGAATGATAATAGCTTTTGTCATAGAATATGGTAGAGTGGCTTGTTGTTTAGCAGAATTTAACACCTCTAAGAGAAATGGCAATACCTTCTCCACATATTGTTTGTATACCTTCACTGGCAGACCATCATCTCCCGGCACCTTACAGCTAGGGAATGCAGCAGTTGCTTTTTGTAGCTCCTTCAAAGTTATAGGGGAGTCTAATATACTCCAGTCTTGCTCAGACAGCTTCGTTAAATGGATACCTCCCAAGTAAGTCAGAATATCATTAGATGAGCATATTTGCTTAGTCTGGTATAAACAGGAATAAAAGCAGACAAGCTCCGCAGTTATGAAATTCCCCGCTCGCAAGGTGCCCATAGTGCCCCCTGACTGCTGTGACCTGGCAATCTTGGCTAATAGCCTCCCCATCTGTTCCCCCCTCCTCATAAAATGCCAGCTTGGAAAAGAATGTTGTCTATCTGACGAAGACGATACCAAACGGTCCAATCCATCCTGGGCAGACAGCCAGGGCCCTCTGGTAAAGTCAGTTGGGTTATTTACAAACATTTGCTGCAAATGGCATACCTGTTGTTCAAGCTTAACCTTCAAATCACTCGTATTTCAATTAACACCATTGATTTGGCCTATAAATATACCATGCAGGACCTTTAAAAGCATCCCAACTTTGCGGTATGTGTTCATGATGCTCACAGGCTGCAAGAAAATCCGCTATAGAGTGGTTTACAGAGTTTATCTCTCCTACTGCTGGAAGACTTTAATTGTTATCTTCAATAAGGCTTGCAATACAGCCCTTGAGGATGGGGGTGGAACGTATACCCCCGCAAGGACACATTGTAAAGTAAATAATTGACTGTGCAAAAACACATATCTACCCTTTCCACCCACAAGAACATCAATTTCCTAAAACACTAGGGAATGGTGTATCAATATACACTAACCCCTCTTCGGTAGGAGGAGTGGCTGGAATGATAGGACCATCCTGCCTATGCATACTGTATACAGGACAAAGTGTCTTTAGGAAGGTGAGTCCTTGGAGACCGTAAATACCCAGGTGGTACCTATGTAGACTGGTAGTAATCATAGATCTCTTCTGGGGATCACAAAGGCCCCTGTACAGTATCTCACATAAGTTAGTACACGCCTCACACTTTTGTAAATATTTTATTCTATCTTTTCATGGTACAACACTGAAGAAATTACACTTTGATACAATGTAAAGTAGTGAGTGTACAGCTTGTATTATGGTGTAAATTCGCTGTCCCCTCAAAATAACTCAACACACAACCATTAATGTCTAAACCGCTGGCAACAAAAGTGAGTACACCCCTAAGTGAAAATGCCCAAATTGGACCTAAAGTGTCAATATTTTGTGTGGCCACCATTATTTTCCTGCACTGCCTTAACCCTCTTGGGCATGGAGTTCACCAGAGCTTCACAGGTTGCCACTTCCACTCCTCCATGACGACATCACAGGGCTGGTGGATGTTAGAGACCTTGCGCTCCTCCACCTTCCGTTTGAGGATGCCCCACAGTTTTTCAATAGGGTTTAGGTCTGAAGACATGCTTGGCCAGTCCATTACCTTTACCCTCAGCTTCTTTAGAAAGGCAGTGGTTGTCTTGGAGGTGTGTTTGGGGTCATTATCATGTTGGAATACTGCCCTTCGGCCCAGTCTCTGAAGGGAGGGGATCATGCTCTGCTTCAGTATTTCACAGTACATGTTGGCATTCATAGTTTCCTCAATGAACTGTAGCTCCCCAGTGCTGACAGCACTCATGCAGCCCCACACTATAACACTCCCACAACCATGCTTGACTGTAGGCAAGAAACACTTGTCTTTGTACTCCTCACCTGGATGCTGCCACATACGCTTGATACCATCTGAACCAAATAAGTTTATGTTGATCTCATCGGACCACAGGGCATGGTTCCAGTAATCCATGTCCTTAGTCTGCTTGTCTTCAGCAAACTGTTTGCGGGCTTTCTTGTGCATCATCTTAAGAAGAGACTTCCTTCTGAGACAACAGCCATGCAGACCAATTTGATGCAGTGTGTGGCGTATGGTCTGAGCACTGACAGGCTGTCCCCCCACCCTGCCAACATCTGCAGCAATGCTGCCAGCACTCATATGTCTATTTCCCAAAGACAACCTCTGGATATGACGCTGAGCATGTGCACTCACCTGTCTAACAGTAGCGTTTAAAAGGCAGGGGATTGGTTACACACATTTGCAAGTATGTGCTTCCACTGTGAAGCCTCTTATACAGAGTTAGGTCTGCAGTACACAGGGAGCCTTGTCGGGGCCTGCAGCTTACGCATACACTTGCAAATGTGTGTAACCAATCCCCTGCCTTTTAAACGCTACTGTTAGACAGGTGCATTCGATTGGGGGCAGACTGGTCAGTAAGTTGAGCTTGGATTTCTCTTTTTTTTGTCTGTATCAGCCTTTCCATAGCTCCTTGCTGCAATGGCCAGTTATAGGTGGGGGACAGTGACCTTGTTTTGTATTGTAACCACTTCAGGTAACACACCAGCACCGCAGCCGCCATTGGGCCACGGCTGGGTGTCTGGTCTGGTCCTGTACCTTTAAGGAGGGTTGGGCTCCTCCAGTCACCTGTCCTTCATCTATCCATTAAATTGTATGTGCTTCCACTATGAAGCCTCTTATACAGAGTTAGGTCTGCAGTACACAGGGAGCCTTGTCGGGGCCTGCAGCTTACGCATACACTTGCAAATGTGTGTAACCAATCCCCTGCCTTTTAAACGCTACTGTTAGAAAGGTGAATTCAATTGGGGGCAGACTGGTCAGTAGGTTGAGCTTGAATTTCTTTGTTTTTTGTCTGTATCAGCCTTTCCATAGCTCCTTGCTGCAATGGCCAGTTATAGGTGGGGGGCAGTGACCTTGTTTTGTATTGTAACCACTTCAGGTAACACACCAGCACCGCAGCCGCCATTGGGCCACGGCTGGGTGTCTGGTCTGGTCCTGTACCTTTAAGGAGGGTTGGGCTCCTCCAGTCACCTGTCATTCATCTATCCATTAAATTGTATGTGCTTCCACTGTGAAGCCTCTTATACAGAGTTAGGTCTGCAGTACACAGGGAGCCTTGTCGGGGCCTGCAGCTTACGCATACACTTGCAAATGTGTGTAACCAATCCCCTGCCTTTTAAACGCTACTGTTAGACAGGTGAATTTGATTGGGGGCAGACTGGTCAGTAAGTTGAGCTTGGATTTCTCTGTTTTTTGTCTGATGGATACAATTACTCCCAGAAGCATGATGGGAAATGTAGTTCTACAACAGCTGGATAGCCGCAGGTTCCCTACCCCTGGTCTAGGCCATCTTTATGTAGAGCAGCAATTCTTTTTTTCAGATCCTCAGAGAGTTCTTTGCCATGAGGTGCCATGTTGAACTTTCGGTAACCATTATGAGAGAGTGAGAGCGATAACACAAAATTCAACACACCTGCTCCCCATTCACACCTGAGACCTTGTAACACTAACGAGTCACATGACACTAGTGAGGGAAAAGGGCTAATTGGGCCCAATTGGCCATTTTAACTTAGGGGTGTACTCACTTTTGTTGTCAGTGGTTTAGACATTAATGGCTGTGTGTTGAGTTATTTTGAGGGGACAGCAAATTTACACCATTATACAAGCTGTACACTCACTACTTTATATTGTAGCAAAATGTAATTTCTTCAGTGTTGTCACATGAAAAGATAGAATAAAATATTTACAAAAATGTGAGGGGTGTACTCACTTATATGAAATACTGTACATTCCACAAGACTATAGGCCCTCCTGCCATGTATGGATATGTATAATCCAGCTGGATCGAATGTGACAACTAGGCAATGTGGAATGGAAAAGGCCAGTGGAGATCAACTCCGTGCCTGCCCGCCAGAGGTGATACGAAGCCTCGCTGGGTATAGCATTGCATAGGTGGATTGGAGGCATTGCAGTCGTTTCCTGACCTCAGTAACTTTTGCCCTGCTCATTTGGACCTCAGCTGTAATGGATATTGCATCGTTCACATGCCAGGCGCAGCACTGCTTCACGGTCACGATAATTTAGTAGTCATGCCAGCATGGGTCTAGGAGGGCTATCCGATGGCAAGGGTCTGGTAGGAGTGTGGTAGGCCTGCTCTACAGAGAAGTGTGGAGCATTAGTAAGCGGCAGCTTTTGTGCATAGTAGAGCATGGCTTGTGCCCTCCTTACCTGGGGTCTTAGCACCTCTGGCTTGTGAACACCCAGCCTCCTTGTCCCTGGACTTCTCTGCTGCCCTGGAGGGTCGCTGTGGCAGAGCAGCGGTGCTATGCTGGGAATCCATGGTCGCTCCTTCCTCCTCCTTAGCTCAGCAAGTACATGGTCGGCTGGCTGACAGGTACATTGGGTTCCCAGTACCACACAGGTCACTCTGGGTCAGAGGTAATTGGCAGTAGGAGCCAGGGAAAGGATCAGAGATAAGATCATCCACGAGAGAAAAGAGAAGTGTGTCTTCTCTCATGCCGCGCTCTGCCCCATCCCCAACATTTCTGAGAGGAGTATTTCTTTTTATGGGTTACTATGAGAAACAAGAACAGGCCTACTGTTAGAGATTTTGCTAAATAAGTCCATTTTGCTCTAGGTTTTTTGGTCCTTTAAAAAATGATGTGGTCTCTAATGAACATTTGCAATGTTCCTAATAATTTAATTTGCAGATTATGTTCCCCTTTGCAAAGCATTTCCCACTACAATCCCTATAATGAACATGTTTATCTTAGTAAAGAAAATATTTGCAAATGGAGGACCATTCTCTTATGTCATTGGGGATACTCTTTCTGTTGCAAACACCACATTCCTGAACATAACCTTTTTTTTTTTTTATTCCATTAAAGAGCCATAGTTTTTACCGCAAATCTCCACTGCCCATCATAATTGACTCTAAGCATTAGTGAGGATCTCTTACTCAGTACTTTCTTGTAGATCTTCCTCTCACCTCATTGTTAAGTGTGTTATTTTCCCCACAGCCTCTCGGTAGCATGAAGGAGGTCTTTTTATTCCTTGATGTTATTACATTCCTTCTGACTTCATCTGTAGTAATTGAGTTTGGCAAATTGAAACATTTTAATGCTCCTCTGAGGATTTCAACCCAAACTCTGGTTACATCTGCCTGAGAAGTGTGGAAGCATCTTCACTTACAGATCCGATCAGAAAAACTCAGACACATTCATAAAGACAGGAATAGGCAACTCAGGGGATAGGATGTTCCAAACTACCTAGAAATAGCTGGGACAGAAAAAAAACTAAAAATTGGAACTATAAACCACATCTATATGGAAAAAATTAAACAAAGGCACTGAAGATCTACTTTGTTGTATTCTTAAAATCTGCAAGATCAGATAGATCACTACTATAGCATTGAAGAAAAAAAGGGCTTTGTGAGTTTAATGCTTTAATAATGTATGACTAATAGCTTGGAGAATTCTCTTCTGCATTTGTGAAAAGTGTTCAAGCTCCAAACGTTCTAAGACGTGTCTGTGATTAAGGTTCATTCTAGAAGCTTTTTAACAAAAACTGGTCTCCAAGAGAAAAGGACACAGCTGGTGATAGCAGTCTTGCAGAATTAGTGTTGGTGGAAAGCTTGGTGTAGAAGAGCTATGGGTTGTATCACCGACTTCTTTACCTATGAAACAACTAAGTCAGTGGTGGTTAAAAGCTGGACTATTGGAATCATCAACAGAGCAGTGCAGCTCCTAATTATAACCTACTTTGTATGGTGAGTACTTTTTTTGTGTGTTTTTATGGTTTAATGCTATATTTGGATAGATTTAACTGTCTTTTTTTAAAATAATGATAATGAATTGTAAAATGCTGTAAATGACAGTAGATTAGTGAGAAATTTCTGATTGGTTGTTTAGAGTTACTGCTTGGTACATATCTTTAGTTGCTCTTGGCATCTATTGAACAATCATGTATATGTTTTAAGTTCCAAAAGTTACATAACTATTGTTTTGAATTTATATTTGACACAAATTTCATGCACATGCCATATTTTACTTCTGTTCATCTTGGGCTTCACAAAGCTTAAGGCATTACAACAGAAGTTAGAATCAGTCCATCCAAAAATTAATATTTCAGTTATAACTGCAGTCTGGTCTGCTAAGTCCCTCCATTTAATAGCTCTTGAAGATAACAGCGGTGAGATCTCCCTGTCATAATTCCTGGCTATGTTCCCAGTCATGTTGAAGATTGCCCCCACCCATCCTGCAATCCCACCATTTGTATTGAATTCTGCATAATATAAAATAAAAATTAAAGAGCAAGCCCAAGAACCTTTTATATTGGTACTAGTAAGCATAATACCATGGGAACTTATGCAAAGAGATGACACTGCTGGAATTCCCAAGAGATATAAGAAAATAGGTGATTTAACTTAACAGCAACTATCAAAACCTGAAATATTGCATTATTAGTTAACCTACTGCATGATCACACACATAGAAAAACACACCTAGCTATCCATTTTAAATCAAGGACACTAATTTCTACATACAGCAATGTGTATTAGGATGACCAGCCATGGCAAGGCAGTCCTCTTCTGGTTGGTTCTACAAGTTTTTCCTTTGGTGTTCCTTAAAGTGCGTTATTAAGCACAGTACAGATTGTACATTTTAACCTATTATATTTTGTAGTTAGTGTACTGTGTAATTAAATTGAAGTTCACCAACTTGGTCACCTTATCAAGTATTGGAATATGTGAAATTAAGTGTTATGATTTAGTAATAGCTAGGTATGTTGAAATGGACAGATGGTTAACTGATATTTAGCTAAATTCACAAAGCATTTTCATAAGTAATATAAGAATCTTTGTTTTTACCCATGCAACTGTAAATTTTAGCCATATTGGCTGACATTTGTTACTTTTTTAAAAAATAAGGATCCTTACCCTGGTGTATTATCTTTGTGAAGTATTTTGAATTTTTCCCTTTTTATACTTGAAATTACTTGAAATATGGATTTACATATGTACATATTTACAAGCTGAAGAGTGCAAAAACCAGTGCAGCTGTGGATGGTAGCCAATCAGCTTCTAAACTCAGGTTGTTCAATCAAGCTTTGACAATAAAACCTTGAAGATGATTGATTTCTGTGTGGAGCTGCACCAAATTTTGCACTTTCAAGCTTTAGTAAATCAACCCCCCAATGCATCTCTCGTCCCCCCCTCCCCTCCGTGGTGCCGGCATAGCAAGTGTGGGCACCTGGCCATGGCTTCACGGCCGGGTGCGCACTGCATGCTTTGAATAGTCAGGCAATCTTCTGGGACCTGTGAATAATTGTGGCAGGGGGTCACCTACACTTAAAGTGGAAGTTCCACTTTTGGGTGGAACTCCGCTTTAAAATAGAGACACTGTGAATTGAAGAAGCCCATGGCAAACATTTAGAAAATAATTCTACAGGAAAGCTCAAACCCTATTGTTCTTTGCACTGCTATATGAAATAAAGCAGATCGTTTGGACAAATTCTTTATAATATAGCAGTTGTGATGTCACAGTAAGTAAGGAATCAGACATAAAATTTCAATGCCTACCACATATATTTTTCCTGAAGTTAGTCACCCAAGGTCACGTTCTGCCATTGTAATTTCATGAAGTGTCATACACTAATGTGCAATTTGTGTAAAGTGACAATCCAATTTTTTTTTTTGTCTTTTTGTTTTACTATACTAGGGAGACCCACAATTGTATGCATTTATATACCCTAAAGCATTGTAATATAATTAGCTAGCACTGTAAACGCCCGTACACACGGTATGATTATCGGCCAACAACGGTTGTACGACAGCCTGTTGTCCGATAATCTGACCGTTAGTACACAGGATTCGACAGCCAATTTCCAATTGTCATCCAACAGAAGTTGTCTGAGAAGACTAGAAAACATTTGTTTGCCAACAAGGCGTTGGCCAGTTTTCTGCTCGTGTGTACAGAAGTTGGCCAAACAAAAGTTGGAAGTGTTGGAATGTTCGGAAGCCAGGAAGTGTTTGGTTGTGTAAACCTGCATTCATAATTCACAAATCACCATCACGTGAACTTCCTATTTATACGCTCATAGCACATCACTACGTTCGCCTTTGTCAGACGATTACTTGACTACCGTCAGCACGCTAGACAAAACCACGGACAGCCAATTTGGACAAATCTGCATATGTGTATGAGGCTTTAGTTTGTGAATGTGCTAATTTTTCAGTAGAGCAGATTGTTATTGTTTGAGGCAATTCTTCAGTGTGGTGAACACATCGTATGTCTATGCGTAGAGGCGAAATTATATGATCAGTGGCAGAAATTTGGAAGATATTTGCAACTGACACTTGGATTGATTGTTCCATATTGACTGCTTTTTCAGATGTCTGTATCTAAGTCGGCTTGCACATAAACGCTGAATTCAGAAAATAATGTTTATGGGAAAATATCCCCTCTCTCTGCACAATGAATTTATCTGTCAAAGGATATATCAAATAAATGAGGCTGAGTGTCCGTCAAGAACAATACTGATTCAATTAGACATAACCTGCTTGCTCCACTACTAATTTATTTCTGGCTGGCTGCACTGATCACTAGGATCTTTTTTTTTATAGTGGCCCTGAATGTTTTGTTTTTTTTTCTCTTTTTTGAATTTGTGGTTTCATAGTACAAAACATAGCCATAGGGGCATACCCCGGCTGATTAGTAAACATTGTGTTATTTAACACTATACAATTCTAAAACTCCAACAAGCAGTGCTCAGGCTTGTATAGTAAAATAGTAAACAAGGATCCGTTCTTTTAAAGGAATTTCTCCCCCTTCCTCCCAGCCACTGAGGCTGCATCTGCCAATTGCCCCAAAGACCTATGTCTTGTCAGGATTGAAGGCCTAAGATCATTCAATCACTCCAGAAATCCCAATAATAACCCCAATGAGTAGCTAATCCCAGGGCATTGTACAAGAAAAATAGAAAGGTCTAGTCCCCAAAGTCTTGGTCGTCAGCTGTGGACTCCGAGTCCTTCCATAGGTGTCAGACCTTGTCATATTTCTTAGAGCATCCTCTAGATAGATATGTTGCCTTGTACAAGGGTACTGCCATGTTGACTATATGTTTCCATAGTGACAAGGTGAGGGGGGGTTAGCCAACTTCCACCAAAGCACTATGGCTTTTCTAATGTAGAATTATAGAATAGTTAACAGAGTTCTCATAGCCTTAGAGAAAGCCAGCGAATCCACTAAACCAAGGAGACAAATAGTAATTGTTGCTGGAATGGGTATGGTAGTCATTTCACTGAGAAACTGGGTAGTATCTCGCCAATAGCCTTGAATCAATGGGCAATCTCAGAACACGTGTAAACCCTACAGTAATGCCATTGCACCTCCAGCACCCAGCCGAGGAAGAGGAATATCCTGGATCGCGGCCAGAGCCCAGAGTCAGACAGAGCTCCAGTGGCGAATGGTCCGAAAGACCGGCCGGGGGTAGGAAACCACAAGAACGCTGGACAACACCAAAACAGTTCCAAACATTAAGTCATGCGAGAGCCAGATTTGTGTGTGGCTGATACATGCGAATAAGTCCTATCCTCCAGATGCTTCCACCTCCAGATCTCCTCTAGGCCTAGAGCATTTGCCCATAAAGTAAGATCTAAGGGGGTGGACCTAAGGGGGTTAGAGGTGTCCTAATCAGGATCCAAGATTGCAATAAAATCTCCTCCCACAATAATATTGTGGAGTTGGAAGGGGGCTAGCTTAGTGATGATGGTATAGAGATAGTGGAATCAAATGGAGGAGGAACATACACATTTACCATTGCCCAACGTTGAGAATACATATCAAGAATTAACACAATATATCTCCCCCCAGGATCAGTAATAACCTGTTCCACTGTACATGGGAGTGTCTTGTTCAGCAGGATAGTCACCCCCCTTGCATAGGAGGAATATGTAGCGTGAAAGCTCTGTTTAACCCACGCCCTCTTGAGGGCCAAGATCTTGCTACCCAACAAGTGCGTTTCCTGTAAAAACAGGATGTGTAGTTTATGGGCCTGGAGATATTTGGAAAGTAATGAACGTTTTATCTTGTCGTTCAGCCCCGTGATATTCCAGGAAAGTAATTCAAGTCTGTTCCCATCGTTGCAATATAATGTGTAATATCGTTCCAGGGGCAAAAGGTACCCGCCGCCCATGGCTCAATGATCAGCGGCTCTGGGCATCCGGTGTCCAGTGATCAGAAAGGGCTAAGATGACCCGGGGGAAGGCAAAGTAGCTGACAATAAAAAAAGCATAACAATTACTGAGCATGCGCAAAAACTCTCTACACAGTAACTTGTAACTTCCTACTGCTCAGCTGAACACCCAACAGATGCTATAGCAGTTTAAATCCCAAACCAGTTAACAAGTTCACCTACTTGAGGCTCAGTTCAAAGAAAACCTAATTGGATTCCAGCCTATAACAGCAGGCGAAAGTGGGGGGGAATCTGACTTTGAGAGTCGTGGAAGGACTGATTAGTCCAGACATGTGTAACTTGTCATCCCTCCAAGCAAAGCATAGCCCCGAAGAGCCGGGGTTACATGTGTAGGGACAGGAGCATCGCCTAATAAGGGATATGTAGCCATCTTCCACAATTGTCATGAATGGGTATGCATTAAATCATATAAGAGGGCAAATAGGATAGGATAACAGGGGCTAAGGTGCAAAAAATAGTCAGTTCGGTGATACCTGAAATGTGAAACAGGGATCATCCATCCAACAATGAAGGTAAGGTGATGTCACATGAGGCCTGAAAAACAAAGCAAACAATGGAGATTCATTTCAGGGTGAGAGGTCAGGCATCTGTGTCACCTGGTGAGTCAAAGAACCTCACAGATCCTCCATGTTGGAGCCGCAAACGACTAGGATATAGCGAGGAGTACTTGATTTTGCGCTCACGGAGCCCACGACAGACATCAGTAAAGGTTTTGCGCTTCTTCTGCAACTCCGCGGAGAAGTCAGGGTATAGATGCACTGCAGTGTTGTCATAAGGGAGCGCAGGGTGTTTGTGTGCCTCACTAAGAATGCGGTCACGATCCCTGTAATTTAGGAATCATACAAGGATGGCCTCCGTAGGGCTCCTGCAACTCTGTGGCCCGTTGGAACCCGATGCGCCCGTTCCACCACATATGTTGGCGAGACCTCTTGTAAGTCTAACAGGACTTTAAAGAAAGCCTCCGCAAACTCCTCCAGGTGATCCCCTTACGTGCCCTCTGGCAGGCCCAGCACCCTGACATTATTTCTTTGCAGTCCGTTTTCTGTATCGTCAGATTTTGCCACCAACATTTGGACTGTGCATTGCAGGGTGGACAGAGAGCCCGCATGTTGTAGTGAGGTCCTCAGTGGCAGAGACGCGGTCCTCCGTGTCTGTGAGTCTGCCCCAGATTTTATTGAAGTCAGCCCTGATTAAAGTGTATGCGGTTACCAGACAGTCTATACAAGCCATTACTGAGGCTCTGCGGCTATCAGCATAGTGGCTGTGTCACTTGCCTGGGCCGAAGGAGACAGAGGCTGTGATGGATTAGGTGCTGCTGACATGTTTGAGGCCGCCAGAAGCTCACGGACTTGATCTAAGATGGCGTCGGAGCACGAGGCAGGAGGAGGAGGAGGCAGCTTTTTCACCGTTGGAGTTGCTGAGTTACGACTTTTAGATGGCATTCTGGAATGTCCCCTGGGAGCCGTAGAATTTGCCTGAATGGGTATAGCTCAAAAACAGCCCGTGGAACTCAGGATATACAGCGAAGATACTGCCGGGACCTGGGAGCTCTTCAGGCACACGTCTGATCCGCTCTACATCTGGTCACACCCCCGAATGTTACATAGTTAGTCGGGTTGAAAAAAGACACAAGTCCATCTAGTTCAACCAATAGAGTGTGTCAAATGTTCCTAGGTTCTGAGCACCACCTTTTAGTCCTCAGAGAGATAGGTTACAAAACATAAAAGCATGTGCCAAGGTGCTGGATTTCACCTAGAAATGTTACAAAAAGACATGCTGGTAGGTTAATTGGCTCCTGTCTAAACTGTCCCTAGTATATGTATGAATGTGAGTTAGGGACTTGGGCTTGTGAGCTCCTTGAGGGCAAGGACTGAAGTGAATGTGTCATATATGTAAGGCTCTATGCAAATTGACAGCGCTATATAAGTACCTGGAATAATAATAAAAAAAGCTTTCCGATTTTTTTCTGTAATATGTTACACATTAAAGTGGTAATTAACCCAAAAACAAATACATATATTGCAGCTTACCAATTCTTTGGTGGCTGCATTAATTTCCCTTTTATGGTTTTCTCCTTTGGTGATCAAGCCAAGCCTGTTATTTTTCAACTTTCATTAACATATCAAGCAGTCCAGCAAATTTGAGTTAGAGGCTTGAGACAAACAAAGGGGGCGGGGTCAGCCCCGGGTGTCTGTGCATGTGGAAGAGATGAGGAATGTGTAACATTGCACAGATAGCGGCTTGTAAGAGCCGTTCTGTGCTTGAAGTGATCATTGTAATGTCTCTGTTTGCAGAGAGAGACTCACGAGCTGTCAGATTTTACTGTAGATGTCGGGGGGCGGACCGAACAGCTAACACCCGCCCAGCCCTTATGCCATTGGCTGATGTTTGCTAGCTGTTCGGTCACGCCCACCGGACATCACCAGTAGTGATGGGAAGTTCGATTCATTTAAGTGAATCGGTTCATTTCGAGTCACTCACTGAAATGAACCGATTCATGAATCGATTCTTCGGTTCACTTGCTGAGTCTATTGACAAGCAAGTGAACCGAAGCTCTGACTCAACCTTAGTGGAGAGCAAGGCAGGCAATCTATATAAACTTAACAGCTAATCTTTGTAAATGCCAACATCACCTCTCCTGCAAACACAACTGCATAGAGAGGAATAAATCCTCTTTTTTTGTGTTATATTTTTTTTTATATTTGTGTATATATAAAATACAAATTATATATATATATATATATATTTTTTTTTATATTGAGACAGCCCTTTGATTCAGTTATACAGCTACTAAATAAGGCAGATGTCTCAGAAGGGATGCCTGTCCCTTTAACATGCAGATCTCCTTTAGGAGAAGCCAACTAAAAAGTTATCTCTTCTCTTCCAGACTTTCTGTCCCCACTGTCTTTAAGGCTGTCTGTGCCTTATCACTGCTGCTATCCCCAGTGGTGATTCATGGTTCTTTCAGTGTACTGTGCTGTAACAACTCCTTTGATTCTTTAACTCGGTTAACTCGTATGATTCTTTAACTCCATGTACTGATGAACTGAACTGGTGAACTGAACTGGTGAACTGATTCAATTGAATTTATGAACTGAACTGTGAGCTGTATCCATCCAGTTCTTCGAGTCGCTGTGCTGTGATTGGTTGCAGGGAGGGGCTGAGTTCTCACTCTAGGATCGGATTACCTAAGCTGCTCTGCAATGCTCTTCTATGCTATGGAGTACAAATGAACGTTCCAAACGAATCAGTTCAGTGAAATGAATCGATTCACTCAGTTCACTGAAAAGAATCGATTCAAAAGAACGATTCGTTCATGAACTGGACATCACTAATCACCAGTGACATTACAATGATTGTTTCATGCCCAGAACGGCTCTTACAAGGCGCATTGTGTATGGAGAAGATGAGGAGTGTGTCACATTGCACAGACAGCGCGGTTTGCAAGAGCCGTTCTGTGCTTGGAATGATCATTGTAATGTCTCTGCTTGCAGAGAGACACAAATTGTCAAATTTCACTGCTGATGCAGGGAGCGGGACCAAACAGCTAGCAAACACCAGCCAATGGGATTAAGGGCTGGGCAGGTGTTAGTTGTTCGGTCCCGCCCCCCGACACGGTAAAATCTGACAGCTTGTGTGTCTCTCTCTCTCTCTCTCTCTCTCTGCAAGCAGAGACATTACAATGATTGTTTCAAGCACAGAACGGCTCTTACATGTAACACATTCCTCATCTCCTGTCAGTGCCATCCAGTGCAAGACACGAACTTTGTTAGTAACATTACAGAGACGAACGTCTCTCTCTCTCTCTCTCTCTCTCTGTGTGTTCGACAGTCTAAAATGGC
>BLSH010530435.1:589607-609608 GCA_018402905.1 Glandirana rugosa
ACCTCTGACCTTATTTGATTACCAGGTCGCACTTCAAGCGACCTAACTACTCGAACCCCGCAGGTATGGGGATCCGGAGTTTTTAGTTAATTCGAAGACGGGGAAAGAACTTCCAAAAAGGAGTCCCCCTACACTCTTCCTTATTAAAGGGGGGAACCGACTTAAGGTACAATCAGGAGTGAGGGGTAGTATTAGTTGTATATATGGCCGTGAAGAGTCGGAACATACGGAAGAGATGTAAAAATACAAAAATACAAACATTGAAAATGCATGCCTATGTGCCTACATCACTATATATGGGTAAGCATGCGATGCCTACACAGGCACACCCAGATAAAGGGCAAGGCCAAGGAGGCATACAAGGCTGAGAAGTGCCGGTATATATGTTGATTATGATGGGGAGTGAGGACTAACATGGAATTCAGCCAAGGGGGGAAATTATTCCTTCTCACATCCCCCTGAGGAAAAACCTTCAAGAAAGGGGCAGAAGCTTAATTGATTTTTGAGGCCTAGGGGTATGGACGCCCCAAGCTCATCAATCCAGCGAACTTCACGCTGGACCATTAGTTTATTCCAGTCTCCACCTTGTGTATTGGGATGTATTCTATCAAGAATAAGAACATGAAATGTAGACATTTAGATGCAATCAGTCATATTTATGCAACGGGGTACATATATGTATACATATTATTTTCTTCAGCGTTTTATACACGTCCACATGCATATGGACGTATATGCACCTATGTACTTACAGGTTATTCACTTTTTTTGTTTATATATGTATGTATGCACATGCATGTGTATTTATGCATGTATGTGTATATGAATCAAAGGATTTTACAATTAATTAATACTCTTTTTACTTTATTGCACAGAACAACTGTTGCCAAAAAATTTCTTCTGATCTATACGGATACAAATCCTTCTTTGGTACATTCCTCACTAGGTCATATCCCGGACACATTGATCGGATCAATCCTTTTGGGAATCCAGTGTGAGATGGTTTGGGCATGGCTGTGTTACTTCCCCTTTTTCCATCTTGAAGGGAGTATAGGTATGGGCACATCATCCATCTGTCCCTAGACTGCTTTTTTAGTGGCATGGTTTGCTCCTGTCTTTCGGGCTCCCCACTCTAAACGAGATTAGGCACGCACGCTGCAGTTGGAGGAGCAATTGATAACCACATGCTTTTGATCCCTGGTGCCCGGATAGGCACATGTAAATGTGAGTGTAACCATTGCTTGATGTGTTTTTTTAATTTTGATCTTAATAAATACTACACTATGAGTTTTTATTCCATATGCCTCCTGTGGAGCCGTTTTTAAACCCACAGCTCCATCCTGAACAAACAAGTGGACTGACCACTAGACTCATTGGTAATCATATTGGGACCAATAGTGTACCCACAAGCAATATATGACCTCCCATAACCAAGAGGTCATATAGGTTTGGTGAGTTGCCATTTCACCTATTTTATGAGCACGGGTGGAAGGAAGATAATCACACACTCCAGACAACTATATTGGTGTTGGGACTAGATCCAATATATGGACTATTATGAATTTATGACATCAAGATCTGCTAATATTAGTTGAATGTCTACACCACCTCCTTTGCAGACACTATTTGTTACATGTCACTTTATATAAGCAACATTTTTTATTACTGTTTACAAGGTATATGTCGTGGTATTGTATTGCCAATGTATATGACAATCTATACCATTGTTACACGTATTAGTATATGGTACCTTTTTCAAATAATGCACTGTTTGCACCACACCTTTGCACTTGACACCTTATAATACTAGCGGATTTGCTTCACCCCATCCAAAGGGGCAGCAATCATAACTTATCATTAATCTAAGCGCCACCACTTCCCTCATTTAAACAAACGGATAGATTGTTGGTATGATTGCTTCTGTTACACAGGTTAGCAAGAAGCGTGACAGGTCTCCTTCCTCCAACCCTCTGGTTCTGGAGCAAGAGTGGGTGGATGAGGAAGAAGAGGTAGCCATAGGGGATCTGGCTGAATTACATGAAGAGGCTTCTGCTTCAGAGTATTATGAGCCAGAAGGATCCCTAGAGACACCAGCCTGTAAGGTACATGCAGCATTCAGGTTACCTCCAGTGGAGATTCCTGAGACTGTTTATTCCTCCCTTGGGTCGTTAAAGCCTCCACAGGGTATGCAGGTGTTTCCTTTTCACCCTCTCCTTGAACAGGTGGTTTATTTTGACTGGGAGCTCCCAGACAGATTATTTATTCCTCCTAAGAGATTTTCCTTGTTGTATACTATGAAGGAAAAGTTTTTGAAAAAATGGGGAGTGCCGACTGTCAATGCAGCAGTCAAACCCCTTAGCAAAACCCTGACCTGCCCTGTGGATAATGCTCAGGTCTTTAAAGATCCTGCAGATAAAAAGTTCTTATTAAGGGCCTCATTCTCTTTGGCACACTCTGCCATTCAGTCTACGGTAGCAGCGATTGGGGTGTGCCAAGCCTTGAAGGATCAGACTAAACAACCCAGTGGGTGGGAGGGGAGAGCCGGATGAAGAGTCCATGGATTTACCTCAGGCTCTATGTTTTGCTGTCGATGCACTTAAAGACTCAATACAGCAGATATCCCGGATGGCTCTATTATCGGTGCACATGCGCAGGATTTTGTGGCTAAAGAGTTGGTCAGCTGAACTCCCCTATAAGAGGTTGCTGACAGGGTTCCCCTTTCATGGCGAGAGCCTATTTGGGGAAGACCTTGACAAATACATCCAAAAGATTTCTGGAGGTAAGAGTTTGCTTCTGTCGGTTAAGAAGGCGGTCAAGCGTCCCTCTTTTGGGGGTTCAGCTTCTGGTTCCTCTGATTTTTCACTAGGGTCTGGATCTAGAGGTAAGCAACAGGGTCAAGGTCAGAGAAAGCCTTAGACCCAGAAAGCCTCCAAGTCTGGTGCCAAGTCCTCCTTGTTAAGGGGCGCCCCCACTCATGCGGGTGGGGGGAAGGTTGGTACACTTTGCAGGTGTATGGGAGGCGCTGGTCCAAGACAAGTGGTTTGTCTCCACTGTGTGTCACAGATACATGCTGGAATTCCAAGCTTCCCCTCCTCTAAGATTCTTAAGATCCAGAGTACCTATGGATCCAGTAAAGAGGGGGCAATTGTTCCAAGTGCTAGACCACCTGAACCTGCAAGGTGTTATTGCAGAGGTGCCAGCAACTGAAAGGGGCACCCGTTTCTACTTTAACCTGTTCACACTCCCAAAGCCAAATGGGGAGGTAAGGCCTATTCTGGATCTCAAGGCACTAAACCAATATCTTGCGGTACGGCCGTTCCACATGGAGTCAATCCGGTCAGTGATTGCCTCTCTCCAGGTAGGAGATTTTTTGGCATCAATAGACATCAAGGATTCATACTTGCATGTGCCAATTTTTCTACCTCAGAGGTTTTCGCAATAGAGGAACAACATTACCAGTTTGTGGCCCTGCCGTTCGGAATCGCAACAGCTCCCCGAGTCTTCACAAAGATTCTGGCTACAGTACTGGGCCTTCTCAGATCATGGGTGGCCCTGATATTGGGATACATGGACGACCTCTTTCTCAGAGATCAGTCTCGGTGCAGACTCAAGCAGAATGTGGCCCTAACAGTCCAGTTTCTGGAAGACTTGGGCTGGGTCATACATATAAGAAAGTCCTTCCTAGACCCAGTTCAGTTTCTGGAATATCTAGGCCTACAGCTAGACACAGGCCAGGCAAGGATGCTCTTAACACTGAGGAAGATCAGTGACCTCAAGGTTCTGGTATGCCAGATGAGGGTGGCAAGACACCTTCAGTTCACCTCTGAGGCTGTCAGGGAAGATGGTAGCCTCCTTCCAGGCCACATCTTATGCACAGTTTCATTCAAGGGCACTTGACTCCCAGGGCTCGAGGGAGTCTCTCCTGGTGGCTAGTACACCAGAATCTGTCTCGGAGCAGATCTGGTCTTCCAGTGTTTTGGAAGATTGTGACCATGGATGCCAGTCTTATAGGCTGGGGAGTGGTCATGGAGGACTCCACGGTCCAGGGGAGATGGTCTGTGATGGAACAGAGTTTGCCCATCAACATCCTAGAACTTTGAGCCATTCGACTAGCTTTGAGGTATTCGACATCCAGGTTGCAGGGCAATCCGGTAAGGGTGCAGACCAACAACACCACAGCGGTGGCTTATGTCAACAAACAGGGTGGCACCAAGAGTTAGTTGGCACACAAGGAGGTCTGCCTACTACTCTCTTGGGCAGAGAGTCATGTACCAAGGCTCTGCAGTTCACATCCCAGGGGTGGAAAATTGGAAGGCGGACTATCTCAGCCGCCAACAGATACACCCGGGAGAGTGGTCTCTGCATCCCAAAGCATTTCGGGAAATTTGCCTGCGCTGGGGGACACCAGAGGTGGATCTACTGGCGTCCCAATTCAACAACAAAGTCCAAAGTTTTTTCCCCGAGCAAAGGATCCTCTTGCAGTTGGAGTGGATGGGTCCAGTTCTCCTTGATTTATGCCTTTCCCCCAATCTTTCTTCTACCATATCTCTTGGGCATGATTCGGGAGGAGCCGGCAACAGTCATTCTGTTGGCACCAGCTTGGCCCAGAAGGGCTTGGGCTTTGTATCCAGAAATAGTAAGACTGACGGTGAACGGGCCTTGGCAGCTTCCAATCCGTCCCGATCTGCTGTCTCAAGGGCCTATAATCCACCCAAATTTACGTGCGCTAAATTTGACGGCATGGCTATTGAAGCTGCGGTATTGAGAGATTGCGGGGTCTTGGGCTCTGTGTTATCTGCACTGGTAAACACTAGAAAATTAGTCACCAGGAAGATTTATCACAGGGTCATGTGACAAGATTTATCACATTGGATGGTGTGAAGCCAGGAAATGGCATCCTCGCAAATATGTGATTGGTAGATTACTAGCCTTCCTTCAGGCAGGAGTCGACTTGAAGTTGGCATTGACTACAATCAAGGGACAGGTTTCTGCCTTGTCTGTGTTTTTTCAGAGGCCTTTGGCTTCACACTCCTTCATCAGAACTTTTCTTCAGGGGGTAAGGGCCGGTTCACACTGGAGCGGCGCGATGCGGCGCGACTTTGCGGCCCGTTCACATCTAGGCGAATTGTCAGGTGACTTGAATCGCCTGACAATTCGCCTCAATGCTGTGCAAATGGGACCGTTCTAATAGGAGCGAATCGCTTCGCTCCGCCTTAGAAAAATGGTCCCTGCACTATTTTCAGGGCGATCTCAGGCGGCTTGCATTGACTTCTACGATAGAAGTCTCCTCGCAAGCTGCCTTGAGATCGCCTCGAGCGCCGCATCGCGCCGCTTCACGCTGCTCCAGTGTGAACCGGCCCTAACTCATCTGTTGCCTCTTAGATTTCCACCCTGTCCGTGAGATTTGAATTTGGTATTGTCAGTGCTGCAGAAGCAGCCTTTTGAGAATTATAGCTTTATCTCTGGAGCTAATCCTCTTTAATGCATGCCAATATTCTGTTTGCTTTGCTTGCAACAGCTTGGCATTGCATGCCATTGCTGAGCCTGTCGTCTACTAGGACTGCTAGGTCCTTTTCCATCCTAGATTCGCCCAGAGGCTCTCTACCTATCGTGTAAACTGCATTCCAATTTTTAGCACCCAAGTGCATTATTTTACATTTTTCTACATTAAATCTCATTTGCCATGTAGTTGCCCACCCCATCAATTTGTTTATATATTCTTGCAAGGTTTCCACATCCTGTGTAGAAGTTATCGCCCTGCTTAGCTTTGTATTGCCCGCAAAATAATGAGATTGAGCTGCTTATCCCATCTCCAGATCACTTACGAATAGATTAAATAGTATTGGTCCTAGGAAAGAACCCTGGGGGACCCCACTTTCCACACCATTCTGAGTAATCCCCATTTATCACCACCCTCTGGACTCGCCCCTGTAGCCAGTTTTCAATCCAGGTACTCACCCTATTGTCTATGCTGACAGACCTTAGTTTGTACAGTAAACATTTATGGGGAGCTGTATCAAATGCCTTTGCAAAATCCAGATATACCACTTCTACAGGCCTTCCTTTATCTAGATGGCAACTTACTTCCACATAGGAGGTTAGTAGATTTTTCTGTCAAGAATGATTCTTCATGAATCCGTGCTGATTACTGCTAATGATATTGTTTTCATTGCTAAAATCTTGTATATAATCCCTTATCATCCCCTCCAAGAGCTTGCAGACTATTGATGTTAGGCTAACTGGTCTATAGTTCCCAGGGATGTATCTCTGCCCTTTCTTAAATATTGGTGGTACATTGGCTTTTCTCCAATCAGTCGGTATTATTCCAGTCAGTAGACTGTCCAAAAAAAATTAGGAACAATGGTGTGGCTATCAATTGTCTGAGTTCCTTAAGGACCCTCAGGTGTAATCCGTCTGGTCCCGGTGACTTATTAATGTTGAGTTTATCAAGTCTATTTCTAATTTTATCCTCTGCTAGCCATGAGGGTGCTTGCTGTGACGTGTTAATGAGATTAACATTACTGTCTTGGTTACTGAACCCTCCATTACCCTTGTGAAGGCTGAGGAGAAGAATAAATTCAAAACCTTCGCCATCTCTCCATCTTTTGTAACCAGATTCCTTTTACTCATCCTTTATGGGGCCAATATGATCTGACCTCCCTTTCATAATATTGATATACTTCTAGAATTGCTTGGGGTTTATTTTACTCTCCTCCGCTATGTGCCTCTCCTGTTCTATCTTAGCTGCCCCGATTGCACTCTTATATTTCTTGTTGCGTTCTTTGTAAAGTTGAAATGCTGATAATGACCCCTCAGCCTTGTATTTTTGAAGGCTTTTTCCTTTGCTTTTATATGCAATTTTACGTTGGTATTAAGCCTCCCAGGACTTTTGTTAGCTCTTTTGAATTTGTTTCCCATTGGAATACACTGGCCAATACTTTTATTTAACCACTTAAGGATCGGAAGGATATCCCACTGTAGGACCAGAGCACTTTTTGCAATTCGGCACTGCGTTGTTTAAAAGACAATTGCGCGGACGTGCAACATTGTACCCAAACGAAATAGACACCCTTTTTTTTCCTCACAGATAGAACTTTCTTTTGGTGGTATTAACAAAAAAATAGCGACAATTTTGAAAAAAAAAAACAATATTTTTTACCTTTTGCTATAATACATATCCAAAAATAAAAAATGAAAAAACACGATCAGCGTTTATTGAGCACATTTTTTAGTAGCAATGGAGGGGATCTGCGATTTTTTCAGGACTGTGATATTGCAGCAGACATGTCGGACATTTTTGACACTTTTTTTGAACCAATGACATTTATACAGCGATCAGAAATGTGAATATCCCCTGATTACTGTATAAATGTCATTGGCAGTGAAGGGGTTAACCTGCAGGGGGCGATCTAGGGGTTAACTGTGTTCCCCAGGCATCTTCTAACTGTGAGGGGGCTGGGCTGCCAGGGGCATAAGTCCTTTTCCACTCCTCCATGATGACATCATGGAGCTGGTGGATGTTAGAAACCTTGCGCTCCTCCATCTTCCATTTGAGGATGCCCCACAGATGCTCAATAGGGTTTAGGTCTGGAGACATGCTTGGCCAGTCCATCACCTTTACCCTCAGCTTCTTTAGCAAGGCAGTGGTCGTCTTGGAGGTGTGTTTGGGATCCTTATGTTGGAATACTGCCCTGTGGCCCAGTCTCTGAAGGGAGGGGATCATGCTCTGCTTCAGTATGTCACAGTACATGTTGGCATTCATGGTTCCCTCAATGAACTGTAGCTCCCCAGTGCTGGCAGCACTCATGCAGCCCCAGACCATGACTCTCCCAGCACCATGCTTGACTGTAGGCAAGACAATTGTCATTGTACTTCTCACCTGGGTGCGGCCACATACACTTGAGACCATCTGAACCAAATAAGTTTATCTTGGTCTCATCGGACCACAGGACATGGTTCCAGTAATCTATGTCCTTAGTTTGCTTGTCTTCAGCAAACTGTTTGCAGGCTCTCTTGTGCATCATCTTTAGAAGAGGCTTCCTTCTGGGACGACAGCCATGCAGACCAATTTGATGCAGTGTGCGGCATATGGTCTGAGCACTGACAGGCTGACCCCCCAGCCCTTCAACCTCTGCAGCAATGCTGGCAGCACTCATATGTCTATTTCCCAAAGACAACCTCTGGAAATGACACTGAGTTCTTTGGTTGACCATGGTGAGGCCTGTTCTGATTGGAACCTGTCCTGTAAAACCACTGTATGGTCTTGGCCACCATGCTGCAGCTTAGTTTCAGGGTCTTGGCAATCTTCTTATAGCCTAGGCCATCTTTATGTAGAGCAACAATTCTTTTTTTCAGATCCTCAGAGAGTTCTTTGCTATGAGGTGCCATGTTGAACTTCCAGTGACCAGTATGAGAGAATGAGAGCAATAACACCAAATGTAACACACCTGCTCCCCATTCACACCTGAGACCTTTTAACACTAACACGTCACATAACATTGGGGAGGGAAAATGGCTAATTGGGCCCAATTTGGACATTTTCACTTAGGGGTGTACTCACTTTTGTTGCCAGCGGTTTAGACATTAATGGCTGTGTTAAAAACAAAACTATAATAAATGAAGAATTCAGCGCAAGGCTATATGCCTAAATGTGTGAGAGCTACTTTGCACAACAAGGACAATTCCAAACCTTTAAAACATGAAACAACAACAATGTGCAGCGCTAACACTTTGCATATAAATACACACAAATCACTAGAATTGATATGAGAGAGACATGCGGGCTGAAAAATAAATCTAATGTAGACAAAAAAAGTCCATAAAAATGAAGACAGTCCATAAAAATGAAAATGAAAATGAAGGGGCGTAGGCACCAGAGCGGCTTCCCAATGTGTAATGGGTGTAAATAGAGCACACGATGTATACAAACAGTGCAGACAGTCCCAGTCACCAAAGGTTTGTCAAGCCTCTCACCTCCCTGATCCAACCCTGTGCGGATCAAACAGCCTCCAACTACCTCCACTTGGCCAATTAGAAAAGTGGGGATGGTACTTCATATAGACAAGTCACCTGTAAATCCCTGGTAAATGTTGGTCTCCATAATGATGACTGCTGATTACATCCACAACTCCAGTACATATATGAAAAGAAGAGTACAGGATCTAGTGCTCACTGTATCAAACAACGTTTCAGATAAAGAATAAAATTACACTCACATTAAAAAGCACTTAAAAGCAAGTGCAGGCTTAGGAACGTGTATACACAAATCACATCCAGCTGGAGCCGCCGATGTTCCGTCCGTACGGACTCCTCACTGTAAGCTGCTGGTGACGTAGTGCGTGACTGCTCCCCCCTCGTACGCGTTACGTCCTGCCTGTGGGGGCGTGGACTTCTTCAGCTAGCTACCTACGCCCCTTCATTTTCATTTTCATTTTTATGGATTTTCTTCATTTTTATGGACTTTTTTTGTCTACATTAGATTTATTTTTCAGCCCGCATGTCTCTCTCATATTAATTATAGTGATTTGTGTGTATTTATATGCAAAGTGTTAGCGCTGCACATTGTTGTTGATTAATGGCTGTGTGTTGAGTTATTTTGAGGGGACAGAAAATTTGCACTGTTATACAAGTTGCACACTCACTACTTTACATTGTAGCAAAGTGTAATTTCTTCAGTGTTGTCACATGAAAAGGTATGATAAAATAATTACAAAAATGTGAGGGGTGTACTCACTTTTGTGAGATACTATAATATCTTCTAGCAAAGAACATAGTTTAGGGAAGTTGGCTCTTTTGAAATTTAGTGTTTTTGTATTACCCTTGTGTTCCCTATTTCTGTGATTTATACTGAAACTGGTCGCTGTTTACTAAATTTCCCCGTATTTCCACATCTGCTATTAGATCTGTATTGTTAGTAATCAGTAGGTCTAGTAACGCTTCATTTCTTGTTGGTGCATTTACCATCTGACCCATGAAATTATCCTGCAAGACATTTAGGAAATGGCGAGCCTTAGAAGAATGTGCAGTTCCTTCCGCCAGTCTATGTCTGGATAATTAAAGTGTTACTAAAGCCAGCAATATAAGAACAATTCACCTGCCCCCCCACACACAGCTTCTAAATCTTCTTTTTATATCAAAATACTGCTGCTATATACCTTTTTTTCATCTGTATATTGCAGTCAGGTGATAAACTGCAAGTAGCCAGGACTTCCCCAGTTTGCATGTGGGAGGAGATTTTGCTCTCTGATGATGCAACTTCCTTTGCATCAGTGACCCTTCACCCACAATCTGGCCAGAGCTGATTGGTGCTTTGCCAATGACATGCTCAGTTCACAAATAAACAATCACTGCCTCTAGAAATGCACTGTAGTCTGTGTCCATGTGAAACAGGAAGATCGAACAGAGCATGTGCAATGTTTCCACACTGCCTGCATGTAGTATAGTATAGTAGAGTCTAATATAGTAGACAGGTCAAGGAGGTATCTGGTCATACAAGATCAAACAGCCTTTTTACACAATACAGAGGATTAACCCCTTAAGTTACACAGTAAGTATAGCAATCATGCTATTCTGCATATACAGACAGATTTTACTGTTGTGGGTTTAGTAACACTTTAAAATCCCCCATTATAGTGACACTTCCCTTCCTTGCCGCCATTCCAAACTGTGCTAGGAGGTCCGCCACCCCCTCCTCCCTCTGGTTAGGGGGCCTATAGCATATTCCCAGTATCCTATATCCTACTCCTGATGTGCATGGGATTACTACATATGTGTGAATCATATGTTGTTTGTACTCATTGGGGCATCATTTAATTCCTACCTAAAACACACTGGCACTAATAAATATAAGCCAAGCTGACACTAACACTGACCCCGATCCTAGCACCGACACTAAAGCTGGCTATACGTTATACAATTTTCTTGTTCAAATTCCTGTAGATTTACCTTCAACTATGTAGTGCAAAGGCCTGCCTAATTGCATATGAATTGAAAGTGTTCAGGTTTGACCTCATATTATATGGTTTTGGTAAGTCTAAAGGAAATTGTACAAGAAAATTGTATAATGTATGGGAAGAAGTAATATGGAGTTGACTTACTAAAACTGGAGAGCGCAATATCTGGTGCAGCTGTGCACGGTAGCCAATTAACTTCTAACTTCAGCTTGTTCAATTAAGCTTTGACAATAAAACCTGATAGCTGATTGGCTACTATGCAGAGCTGCACCAGATTTTGCACTCTTCAGATTTAGTAAATCAACTCCAGTTTATTTTTTTTCACCTTACAGAGGAGAAAAAAGTGGAGGCATCTAAAACAAGTCATCACTATGATTGGAGCCAATCCCCCAGGCTCCCAATTGTTAGTTAGATCTGAATTGTTAGATCAGGAGCTGTTGGTGACAGCATAGTCTCCATGCTGGGAGCACACAGTCAAGCATGCTTCCACCGCAAACTCATGCACTGGATCATGCACTCGCCTTGGCACTTGGTGCAACAAGTAAAGCTAGCAGGGTGCTATACTGGTCCAGGACTGTGGTCCCTTCTTAGGCACCCAGACCCTGAAGACCCCTCTGAGGGTATGCCCACCATGATGGGCAATACCCAGACAGGACCGACAATGTGGACAAGGTAAGACAAGTTTTTCCAGTACCTTTTAAAATACCAATTACTGGCTTACATGTCTTGATGGCTTTATAGTATATACCATATCCTTATTCTACAAGACATATTGCAGTGCCAGTGCAATGCCAAGTGGTTCATGGCCACATGTGTAAGCAACTTGCACTTTTAGACCCCATACACACTATTAGATTTTCTGTAGACTTTTGTCTTCAGATTTACCAAAACCATATAATATGAGGTCAAACCTTAAAGCTTCGTACACACGTGCCGATTGTTGGACAACCGCATGTCCAACTTTTTTCCAAATTGGCTGTTGGCTTTTTTGTCTAGTGTACTGACGGTAGCAAAGTAATCGGCCAACAAAGCCAAACGTAGTGACATGTTACGAGCGTATAAAGAGGAAGTTCAGGTGAATGTTATTTGTGAATTAGGAACACAGGTTTACACGACCGAACACTTCCTGAATTCCTAACATGCGTGTTTGCACTTTCAACTTTTTGTTGGGCAAACTTCTGTGCACACGAGCCAACAATTGGCCAACGTCTTGTTGGCCAACATAAGTTTTCTAGTCTTGTCAGCCAACTTCTGTTGGACGACAATTGGAAATTGGCTGTCGAATCGTGCATACTAAAGGTCGGATTATCTGCCAACAGGCTGTTGGAGGACCATTGTTGGCCGATAATCAGACCGTGTGTACGGGCCTTAAAGCAGAGTTCCACCGTTTCTATGTTTATTAAAAGTCAGCAGCTACAAAAAGTGTAGCTGCTGACTTTTAATAAACAGACACACACCTGTCTCCTGGTCCAGCAATGGGGCCGCACGGAGCCTTGGATCTCTCCCACTCCCCCTCCCCTCCGCGGCACCATCATTCCTAGTGTGGTTGCTGTGTGATTGGTCCAGAGGTCTTCTAGGACCTGTCCTGTGTCCTAGAGGACTTCGGGAGGGAGGGGGAAGGCGATCTTCCACTTCCAATCGCCTAAGGCGAACGGAACGGAAGTACCCGTCAAAATCGTGTATCCGCATCCCCCTCCTCCCCAAAAGCTCAGTTTCGGTATCAGGAGCTGGGGAGGAGGTCTTAAAGCAGAAGTTCCACTTTTGGGTGGAACTCCGCTTTAAGAGTTTCAATTAGCATGCAATCAGGCAGGACCTTGCACTACATCAGTGGTTCTCAATTCCTGTCCTCAGGACCCACCAGCAGGCCAGATTTTAAGTATTACCTTGGGGAGATGCAGACTAGAATACTGCAATCAGCGAGCAGCAAATTATATCACCTGTGATGTATTTCAGTTATCCTGCAAACCTGGACTGTTAGTGGGTCCCGAGGACAGGAGTTGAGAACCACTGCACTACATGGTTTTGGTAAATCTGAAGACAAAAATCTGCAGAAAATGTAATAGCGTGTATGGGGTCTTAGACCCCATACACACTATTAGATTCTCTGCAGATTTTTTCCTCAGATTTACCAAAACCATGTAGTGTAAGGTCCTGGCTGATTGCATGCTAATTGAAACTTTTAAGGTTTGACCTCATATTGTATGGTTTTGGTGAATCTGAAGACAAAAATCTGCAGAAAATCCAATAGTGTGTATGGGGTCTAAGTGTTATTCCCAATCTATATTGTTTTACTATTCAGCCTAAGGGTTAATGTTATTATCACATGAATAACACTTATCTTACATCCCCCTTGGGAATGCAGCCAAAATTGTATACCAAAACAAAAAAATGTAAGAATTACACAAAGCATCCAGCGCTCCTCTGTCCAATGTATTGACAATTTGTCCATGGATAAACACACTTATGACCCTTTTACACAGGCTTTTCAGGTCCGCCTGAAAAACGGACAGGCAGACCTGAACGGACACTCCATGCAGACCTATGGAGCAGGGATGTCAGTGGAGACATGTCCGCTGACATCTGCCGATATCCGATTCGAACCTGTCCGTGAAATCCAGGTGGATGGAAACCCTATTTTCTATCCATCTGTAGAATCGGAGCAGAGTGGATTGGATGAAAACGGACAGGCAGTCCATTTCCATCCGATCGCCACAGAGCAGAGCAGGGCTCTGACAGTTCCATCTCCGCTCAGTGAGCGAAGACAGAACTGTCATCCGTCGGCTCAGTGGGGATCAGTACTAAGCAAAACAGATTCCGAAAATGGATAAGCCCATGTAAAAGGGCCCTAAGAGTCTGTGATGTTGGCAATGGATGACTGCCAAGAATGCAGCAGCAGGCTTCGGCAGGTAGTGTGGACTGGATGCTTCTCCAGCTGGCTTTGCCTTTGCATTTAATAAAGAGGGCCTCATTATCTTCAGCTGAGCAGCTCTGGTGTCTCTACCTGCTGTGTTACTATCCACTGGTGGATTGGTGATTTCTGATATGTAAGTGTGATGCTTTTAACCACTTCAGCCCCCGGAAGGATTTAGCCAATTCCTGACCAGGCCATTTTTTGCGATACGGCATTGCCTCACTTTAACTGACAATTGCTCGGTCGTGTGACGTTGTACCCAAACAAAATTGATGTCCTTTTTTCCCACAAATAGAGCTTTCTTTTGGTGGTATTTGATCAGCTCTGCATTTTTTATTTTTTGCGCTATGAACAAAAAAAGAGCGACAATTTTGAAAAAAAAATATTTTTTTTAACTTTTTGCTATCATAATTATCCCAAAAAACACGTAAAAAAACAAATTTCTTCATCAGTTTAGGCCAATATATATTTTCCTATATATTTTTGGTAAAAAAAATCCCAATTAGCATATATTGATTGGTTTACGCAACAGTTATTCTTTTTTAATCTACAAACTAGGGGATAGATTTAGGGATTTATATTTTTTTTTTTTACTGGTAATGGCGGCGATCTGCGATTTTTAGCAGGACTGTGAAATTGCTTTTGACACTTTATTGGAACCACTGACATTTATACAGCGATAAGTGCTATGAAAATGCTGTATAAATGTCACTGGTAGGGAAGGGCTTAACACTAGGGGGCGATCAAAGGGTTAAATGTGTTCCCTGTCAGTGTGTTCTAACTGTATGGGGGCTGGGATGACTGGGGGAGGAGAAAGATTGCTGATCCCATTTACTAGGAGCAAACAATCTCTCTCCTCTCCCCTGTCAACGGGGATCTGTTTGTTTACACAGGCAGATCCCCATTCTGCAGTATCTCGGGAGCGATCGCAGGTGGCCGGTGGACATCGAGTCTACCCCACGCGCTGATTGACTGCCCTGCTAGCGTGTGTGCGTGCGTGCCCACAAATCGCTGTGTACGCACCTGACATACAATGACGGCGATTTGCGCAGCTGAGCCAACCTGCCGCAGTGCAACTGTGGGGGCTGGTTAGCAAGCAATTAATAAAGGTGTTTTTGTGCTTGGTATTAACCTCAGTGCCCTGCTTTTTGTGATTTCCTACTAAAATGTTATACCCGTGTGGGAGATTAGCTCGTGGGGATCACTTTTCAGGGGAAAAGATTAAGCATGGATGTCAGTTTCTTTAAAGTCTGGTGGCTTGCCAAGTTTATTTTTACAGCTTTGCAAGATCAAAACATAAGCAGAAACAGAAAACAAAACCTTGCCGTTTGGCACTTCACTAAACAAAGATTCCTCTCTATACAGTGTGGGGCTGTCCCCGACACCAACAAAACATGGGCACATTGCAAACCTTGTTTTTAGAGTCCAATTTAGCACACAGAGCTCTCTCAGTTTTCTCCCTCTGAGTGAGATCTCTTCCTGATCATTAAATGCAGGTGGAGAGGGGTTTGAGTGGACCAGAAAGTCTTGGCTGGAACCAATTCTGCCGCGGTGGCCGGCAAAACCCGGGTCGGACTCCCACTAGTCGCCTCAAAATGATCGCATGTGAGGCAACAAGTACTGCCCGTCCATTGTGGTGTCTCGCATAACGTCAAATATCCCCCCCTCTGATCAAGCCCCTGGGGCGGAGCAACTGTCCCAACCATGCAGTGGGCCTGGGAAAGACCATTGTGTTATTTTGGAACCTTCCAGCTCGATGTTCCACTGAGAACTTAAATGGCTGTAGGGCCAGGTACCACCTAGTCACTCGGCTATTTTTCTCCCTGTTGTTACACATCCATTTAAGGGGGGCATGGTTGGTGACTAGCCTGATTGACCTTCCAATCAGGTAGTATTTGATGACCAAGCACTCCTTCTCCACAATGGCATAATACTTTTCATGTCTTTTAAGCTTCCTGCTTAAGTAGACGACTGAGTGCTCCTCACCATCTCTGATCTGGGACAGAACAGCACCTAGTCCCACCTCAGAGGCGTCGGTTTGAATGGCAAACTCCTTTGTGAAGTCCGGGGTCACGAGCACCGGCTGTACACAAAGGGCTTGCTTCAATTTCTGGAAGGCTTTTCAGCTCCAGGATTCCACTTAACCATTCCTGACGCTCTACCATTTGTCAGAGGGACGGCAATGGTGGCAAAGTCGGGGCTGAAGCATCGATAATACCCTGTAATCCCCAGGAAAGCCCGAACCTGTTTCTTGTTCACCGATTGGGGCCTCTTTTGAATGGCCTCAATCTTATTGGTTTGGGGCTTAATCAGATCTCAACCAATCACATACCCAAGGTATTTGGCCTCCTTGAGACCGGTGGCACACTTCTTCGGGTTGGCTGTTAAACCTGCTACCCTCAGTGAATCTACTACTGGCTGCACCCAGGGCAGATGTGATTCCCAATCTGGGCTGTGGGTGGTGGTCCAGATAGGCCACTGCATAGGGCCGATGTGGCCTCAAAGTCTTGTCCATCATCCTCTGAAAGGATGCAGAACCAAAACGGCATTTGTTTGTATTGGAAGGACCCCTCGGGTGTAGAGAAGGTCCTTTTTTCCTTTGCTGACTCCATTAGGGGGATCTGCCAGTATCCCTTAGTTAGGTACAGGGTTATGTACTGAGCCCCTCCCAACCTATCCACAAGTTCGTCAACGCACGGCATCGGGTATGCATCAAACTTAGACACTTCATTCAGATTCCTAAAATCGTTACAAAGCCATCAGGTTTTGGGACCAGTACTATAAGGCTCGACCAGGCGCCGTGGGACTCCTCTATCACATCTAACTCCAACATGCTTTTTATTTCTCTCGCCACCACCTCTCGTCTAGCCTCAGGTATTCGGTAGGGTTTTACATTTACAGGGAACCGGGGTTCCGTGATTATGTCATGTTGTTGCACAGTGGTCAGTCAGGATAGGGAACAGAAAAAGTCTCTAATTTTACTGACAAATTCCTTAATTTGTTGCGTCAGTGACAAGGACACGGATATGGGGACATCTGGGATTAGAGGTAACCTGTCCTTTTGGGGCGTGGGCACTGCCAATAAAGTCTCCCTGTCCTTCCGCGGTTTTAGAATATTAACATGGTAAATCTGCTCCGGTTTCCTTTTCCCAGGCTCGTGAACTTTGTAGTTTACTTCCCCTACTCTTTCCCTAATCTCAAAGGGACCCTGCCACTTTTCCAGGAATTTACTTTCGACCATGGGGACTAGCACCAGTACTCTGTCCCCTGGGTTGAAAGTTCTGGTTTTGGCACCCCGATTGTAAACCCTTCTCAGGGCCTGCCGGGCTTGCTCCATATGCTCTTGTACAAGGGGCAGGACAGCTGCGATTCGATCCTGCATCAAGGAGACGTGCTCTATGACTCTTCTATATGGGGTGGCCACTCCCTCCCATGTCTCCTTTGCGACATCTAGCAGCCCCCTGGGATGTCTACCATACAAGAGTTCAAAGGGGGAATACCCCGTAGACGCCTGTGGAACCTCTCGTATGGCAAACATGAGGTACGGCAGGAAAAAAATCCCAATTTTGCCCATCTTTATCCACCACCTTTTTTAGCACATTCTTGAGGGTCTTGTTAAACCTTTCCACCAGACTGTCAGTTTGGGGGTGGCAAACACAGGTACGGAGATGGGAGATTTGGTACAATTTACACAATTCCCTGGTCACTCTGGACATGAACGGGGTACCCTGATCCGTCAAAATTTCTTTAGGGATCCCCACCTGACTAAACACCTGGACCAGTTCTTTGGCGATAGTTTTAGCGGAGGTATTCCGCAAGGGTATGGCCAAGGATAGTGGGCCGCAAAGTCCAGTATCACCAGAATGTTCTGTTGTCCCCAGGCAGATTTTACTACTGGTCCCACGAGATCCATTCCAAATTGCTCGAATGGCACTTCAATTATGGGAAGTGATAGGGCTACCATTTGACACTCAGGGCAAGACTCACAGTATTCTTTGACGTCTGCATACAATCCAGGCCAGAAGAATTTCTGAGTTATCCTCTCCCTGGTTTTCTCCATACCCAGATGTCCCCCCATTACATGACCATGGGCCAGATCTAGCACTGTTTGGGAACCACTAGCTGTTTCAATTCGTCCTCTCCGTGTTTCACCACCTGAAACGGGTTTCCCGTCAATAGCAATCACACACATTTCCTTTTCCATGTGACTTGAGCATGATGCTATACATGCGACCTGTGAAAACAGAGAAATGCGTCTTTTCATATAAGCATTATCACATTGCATGGGTTTATCATTCAGGGGACAATTGGCAGCAATATGTCCCAATGGATGGCATCGTTAGCACTGTATGTGTTCTATACCCAGTCCTCTCAAAGGTCCCCAAGACCTTCCTGGCTTCTTTGGCCAGTCTCTAGGTCTAGAGCCGCCAGTTTTATCAAATTTCCTCTCACCCCTGAACCCTGGAACAGTCTTAACGGGTCCGCTGGGCGATCTTTCACCTCTAGAGACATTGGAGCGGGGCGCAGATAGGTGCAACAAGTCCTCAGCAGCTGTGTATCTCTGTGTATCTCTCGACGAGGTCCACCAGTTGGCTTGCAGTTTTGGGGTCCCCATAGCTGACCCATTTCCTCCAGTCAAGAATGGTGCTAGCAGTCCTGCCCACTGTTCTTTGGTCATCCTTCGCAAAGAGTGACTATTTCAAATGTCATCTGCAGGTTTCATCTTCTGCAAGTGGTAAGAAGCGCTTACCAACTTTGTTTCTACTGTCACAGGAAGTACGGGCTCCTTTTTTTAACTCCAGCAGGGCTTCCGCAAACTGCCGGTTCATCTCCTGTTGTGCTGCGATAGCCTGGTGAGTTGCCTCTTGCTGAGAAGCCTGTTGTGCTGCGATAGCCTGGCGACTCTCCTCTCGCTGAGCTGCAGCGGCCTCTGCGGCCTGGAGGTTGGTTTCCCGCTGGGCTGCTTTGGCTTGTAGCAGGGCCTTTAACATTTCTTCTTTCTTTGAAAGAAGCCATGCTGATCCTCCACCACATGTGGGAGATTAGCTCGTGGGGATCACTTTTCAGGGGAAAAGATTTAGCATGGATGTCAGTTTCTTTAAAGTCTGGCAGCTTGCCCGGTTTATTTTTACAGGTTTGCAAGATCAAAACATAAACAGAAAACAAAACCTCACTGTCTGGCACTATACTAAACAAAGAGATTCCTCTCTATACAGTGTGGTGCTGTCCCCGACACCCACAAAACACAAGCACATTGCAAACCTTGTTTTTAGGGTCCAGTTTAGCACACAGAGATCTCTCAGCTTTCTCCCTCTGAGATCCAGGATCAAGCTCTGAGAACTCTTCCTGATCATTAAATGCAGGTGGAGAGGGGTTTGAGTGGACCAGAAAGTCCGGGTCGGAACCAGCTCTGCAACGGTGGCAAAACCTGGGTCGGACTCCGGCTAGTCGCCTCAAAATGATCGCATGCGAGGTGACCATTTCAGTGTTTGCAGATGACACCAAGCTATGCAGTGGAATAACGTCCTTACAGGATGCCTCCAACTTACAAGCAGACCTCAATGCACTGTCTAATCGGGCGACTATGTGGCAAATGAGGTTTAATATGTCTATTCTGCACAAGGTACAGACAAGTCTTGTGGGTTCCATGCCTGATTTATTTTAATAAACGTTAGCTTATCCACGTTGGCTGTGCACAGGAGGCTGTGCTTGTCTGTGATAACGCCCCCTGCCGTGCTAAACACACGTTCAGACAATACCCGGCCCCACACAGCCATTGGTATACTTGTTTTTTTTAATATGTCTCAATATTTTGGGGGCTACCCCAATTAGAAAAAAAAAAACCAAACAAACAAAAAACAGTGTTGGCCACCTCCTCCTCCTCCTCCACCGCCACTTCCACCTACACGCCACATCCACCTTCACCGCCACCTCCTCCTCCTCCTCCACCGGTTGTGACAAAAAACAAACAAACCAAAAAAAAAAAGATTAACCCCATCGGGGGTTTTATAACTCTGTATAATTTTTTTTGTTCATATGGTTACCGACACACCCCGGCCCATAACAGACTTGCACACAAATCGTGCCGTCCCCCGCAATAGTGTCTGTTCGTGTCGGAGGACACGTGTCGGTTGCACC
>BLSH010530435.1:614757-624818 GCA_018402905.1 Glandirana rugosa
CTCAGCTTTGGTAACTTAGAAGTTATATTTCTTTGAACACCTTTTTTTTCCTGTTCAACCATACGACAATGTTTTATTATCCATGTTTCTTTTTCCTCAATATAAATGTATGAAACAAAAAAAAAAATAAAAAACAAGAGGCCAATGTCTAGCTGAAGAAGATGAATAGAAACCATAAAACTTACTAAACTAAATGGTGAGAATGCCTAATAATAATTAAAAAAAATGCTGCCGGAACGCACTGTTTCACATCAGCTGTTTTTACAGCTACCAGATTATTCGTGGAGGTAGTATCATTTGGTCTTGTAACAAGCAGTGCACTAATATTGGAATGGCGCTGTCTTTAGACCAACAAAGTGCTCGTGTTATATATAAGTATTATATGCAAAAAAGGTGCTTTCCAGTGCAAAAAACGATTATTCCTCAAAGTTAAAAAAATGCCTTCTATGGCTTGTGCTGAAAATGTCCCTACAAACTTGTGTAGTGTATATCAAAATAATTAAAAAATATACTAATTCAATGTGCAAACAACCCTGATTTCATAGTTTGAATTGTGAAAATAAATAAAAAACTATTAAAATGGAAATTGTCCGTGAAGAGTCCGTAAGAAATAAATAAAGTGGATGCCAAGTAAAAGGTGAATTTTTTTAAAAACATCAGATTCTGAGTACTAATGGGTATGCAAATATATACAGGAGAGTTCAGATTTATTTCAGGAGCTTCACTTCTGTTAGTATTTATCTGAAGTGCAGAGATCAATAAAGTGGATGTAAAGTCACACAGGCGCTACTATGAAGATTTTAAACCATATCCTTACTCTTATAGTATAAGAAGAAACAAAAGCAGGCTGTAGATATCAAATGTCCGTCTGGAGTCCGTAAAAATGCATAAAGTGGATGTAAAGACCAATATATGTAAATAAAGTGGATGTAAAGTCACACAGGCGCTACTGTGAAGATTTTAAACCATATCTTTACTCTTATAGTATATGAAGAAACAAAAGCAGGTTATAGATATCAAATGTCCGTCTGGAGTCCGTAAAAATGCATAAAGTGAATGTAAAGACCAATATATGTAACGCAAAGTATTCTATTTCTTAGTGCAATAATCCAGTGTTTATGAATAACGTGGTGGTAAGTGCTCTTCCAAAGGTATAACAGGTAGGTGTGGAAACACTCGTGCTCTCCCCCGATGTGCCCTCACTTACCAAAATCATGTGGTAAATGGGGTCTTTTAGTTCTCCAGAGCTCGGTTCCTTCTCCACTCCTCCCCGCTGGATTCCTCTCCAATCCTCCTTCGGTTGCTCCCAGCTTTCCTTCCCACGAATGGCTTTTAGTCTTCCTCCAATCTTTCACGTTTCTCCCAGGTGTTTTATGAGGAGATATGCGGAAAAACAGATGGACTTGATAGTGCAGTATTTTCCAAAAAAGTTATTTATTTGAAGTATCCAGGTAATTTAAAAATACACAGAAAAAAACTTCCAGCAAGATTTGTATAGTAAGCAGGCTACACCTGCTTGAGGAAGGTGAGATCGCCTTCCTTCCTCTCAGTTAATTTTGCGCTCCAAGCGCTGGTATACCAAAAACCGGAAATGACGTATTACGTGCGGCCACGGCTTACGCGTTTCGTCATAAGACGTCGTCTGAGGCAGGTAAGTATAACATGTTTGTTATTTTTATAGAAAAAAAAACAAGACTTTACAATAACTCCTCCAGCGAGGGTGGGGATGAAGCCAGGCGGAAGGAAAGACAGATTGTGGTGGTAGGGGATTCAATTATTAGAAACACAGAGAGGGCAGTCTGTCACAAAGGACCTGAAGCACCGAACTGTATGCTGTTTACCGGGCGCTCGGGTTCGGAACATCACGGATCGGGTGGACAGATTACTGGGAGGGGCTGGGGTAGACCCGGCTGTCATGGTGCATGTTGGCACCAATGACAAAGTTAGAGGTAGGTGGAGTGTACTAAAAAAAGATTTCAGGGACCTAGGAGAAAAATTGAGGCTTAGTACCTCCAAGGTAGTATTCTCAGAAATACTACCAGTACCTCGAGCCACACCAGAGAGGCAGCGGGAGATTAGGGAAGTCAACAAGTGGCTGAGGAGCTGGTGTACAAAGGAGGGTTTCGGGTTCCTGGAGAACTGGGCTGATTTCTCAATTTGCTACAAGCTCTATAGGAAGGATGGGCTGCACCTAAATGGGGAAGGTGCAGACCGGCTGGCAATGAGGATGGCCAAAAAGTTAGAGGGGCTTTTAAACTAGGCAATGGGGGGAGGGTACAGACTTAGTAATAGCCAGAGTGGAACAGAGTTCAGGGGGTAGTATTGGGGGTAGGAGCGATAGGCCAAATAAAGAATTTAAATCCGAGGCAAATAGTGTAGCAAGTCCTATATGCAAAAGAGGATCACCCAGCAAGAAAACAGTAGGTGTTCAAACAAAACTACGTGGCTTGTTCACTAATGCCGGGAGTCTGGCAGACAAGATGGGAGAACTGGAGTTGCGACTGTACGAGGAGGAATTAGACTTTGTGGGAATTTCGGAAACTTGGTTCAACAGCTCTCAAGATTGGCTGGCTACCATCCAGGGGTATGGGCAAAAAAAGGGGGGGGCGGTATGCCTGTATATAAAAAAATGACATACAAATCAATGTGAGAGATGACATTACTAGTGGATCTGGGGAGGAAGTTGAAGCCTTATGGGTAGAGCTACAAAGGGAAGATACCAGGGGGGAAGTTATACTAGGAATATGCTATAGGCCCCCTACTCAGGGGAGGAGGGGGAGGCAGGTCTCCTATCGCAATTTGGAATAGCGGCTAGGATGGGAAATGTCATTATAATGGGGGATTTTAATTATCCAGATATTGACTGGGAGGAAGGTACTGCACATTCAACTAAGGCTCTCCATTTCCTAAATGTCCTGCAGGACAATTTCATGGGTCAAATGGTAAATGCAGCAACAAGAGAAAAAGCATTTTTAGACCTTCTGATTACTAACAACACAGACCTGATCACAGACGTGGAAGTAAGGGGCAATCTAGGAAATAGTGATCACAGGACAATTTGTTTCAGTATAAATTACACAAATAAGTAACATAAAGACATGAAGGGGATACAAAGACACTGAATTTTAAGAGAGCCAACTTCCATAAACTATGCTCCTTGCTGGAAGATGTTAGCTGGGACAAAGTTCTAGGAACAATGAACGCGGAGGAAAAATGGGAGTGCTTCAATAACATACGAAACAAAGGTATTAACCAGAGTATCCCAACGGGAAATACATTTTAAAGAACTAATCAAAGACCAGGTTGGCTTAACTCCAACGTAAAGGCACACATAAAAGCAAAGGAGAAGGCCTTCAAAAAATACAAGGCTGAGGGGTCCCTGTCAGATTTTCATATTTATAAAACACGCAATAAGGAATGCAAAGGGGCAATCAGAGCAGCTAAGGTAGAACATGAGAGACGCATAGCGGAGGAGAGTATGAGTAAAGAAATTCTTTAAGTATATAAACAGTAAGAGAGGGAGGTCAGATCATATTGGCCCCATAAAGATTGATGAAAATAATCTGGTTACAAAGGATGGAGAAATGGCAAAGGTGTTAAACTCATTTTTCTCCTCTGTATTTACGAAGGAAAAGGGGGGCTCAATTATTCAGAACCACAATGCTGGTCCTCACGGCATTTCACAGGAAGCACCCTCATGGCTAACTGAGGATAAAATAAGGAATAGGCTTGAAAAACTGAACACTAGTAAGTCACCAGGACCAGGTGGCTTACACCCGAGGGTCCTTAAGGAACTTAGCCAAGTTATTGCCAGACCTTTGTACCTAATCTTTAAGAGCAGTTTTCTGACTGGTATGATACCAGCTGATTGGAAGAAAGCCAATGTAGTACCAATGTATAAAAAAGGACCAAGATATAGCCCTGGGAACAACAGACCAGTTAGCTTAACATCAATAATTGGCAAGCTCTTGGAGGGGATAATAAGGGATCATATATAAGATTATTGTCAGGAGAAAGGTATCATTATCGGTAATCAACATGGGTTCATGAAGGATCGTTCTTGCCAAACCAATCTATTAACCTTCTATGAGGAGGTGAGCTGCCACCTAGATAAAGGAAGGCCTGTAGATGTGGTGTATCTGGATTTTGCGAAAGCATTTGATACAGTTCCCCATAAACGTTTACTTTACAAATCCTCAACATGGATCTAAGGCTGAGTACCTGGATTGAAAACTGGTTACAGGGGCGAGCCTAGAGGGTGGTGATAAATGGGGAGTACTCAGAATGGTCTGGTGTAGAAAGTGGTGTTCCCCGGGGTTCTGTCCCGGGACCAATCCTTTTTAATTTATTCATAAATGATTTGGAGGACGGGGTGAACAGCTCAATCTCAATATTTGCAGATGACACCAAGCTAAGCAGAGCAATAAATTCTTGACAGGATGTGGAAACTTTTCAAGAGGATCTGAATAAATTAATGGGGTGGGCGGACAAGTGGCAAATAAGATTTAACGTTGAAAAATGTAAGATAATGCATTTGGGTACCAAGAATATAAAAGCAAACTACTCACAAGGGGGTAAGCCTCTGGGGGATCTAGGATAGAAAAAGACCTAGGGGTCCTAGTGGAGAACGGGCTCAGCAGTAGCATGCAATGCCAAGCTTCTGCAAGCAAAGCTAGCAAAGTGTTGGCATGCATCAAGAAAGGGATCAACTCCAGGGATAAATCAATAATTCTCCCATTATACAAGTCTCTGGTGAGGCCGCACCTGGAATATGCCATCCAGTTCTGGGCACCAGTCCTCAGGAAGGATGTCCTGGTATTGGAAAGGGTACAGAGAAGGGCAACAAAGCTAATTAAGGGGTTGGAGAACCTCAGTTATGAGCAAAGATTACAAGCACTGAACTTATTTTCTCTGGAGAAGAGAAGCTTGAGAGGGGATATGATTTCAATGTATAAATACTGTACTGGTGACCCCACAATAGGTGCAAAACTCTTCCGCACAAGGGAGCATACAAAGACATGCGGCCATTTATTAAAAATAGAGGAAAGGCGGTTTAACCTTAAAAAGCGTAGACAGATCCTCGTAACTGCCAATACTCAAACGAACAGACAGGATTGGCACAAGGCCAAAAGAAATTTTGATCTCTGGGTGGATACACTAGAATTATCTAAACAAGTTCAGGCAGATGCTATACACTACAAGCATGGCAACAAAGCGGGCAAATTACTGGCCAGACTCTGCAGAGGCCCCCACAAGCCCACGCACATTACAGCCTTACGGGACAACACAGGGAAAGTTCATTTGAAGCCCCAACACATCACTCAAACAATGTTAGACTTCTATTCTTCCCTCTATGCCTATGACCCCATCAAAATGACCAAAGCGCAGCAATTCTTAGATGCTCTAAAATTACCCAAGCTATCCCCTGATCAGCTGTATTCATTAAATGCCCCAATAACTGTCCAGGAAGTACAAACAATGATACATCACCTCCCTTCAGCCAAAGCTCCAGGCCCGGATGGTCTCACGGGGGATTTCTACAAGGCCCTGAAGGACCTCCTGAGTCCAGCCCTGACAAAGGTTTACACAGGCATCTGGTCAGGGGGCAAGTACCCCCAAACCAGCAACCAGGCAATTATAAAATTACTGGAGAAAAAGGGGAAAGACCCCCTGGAACCAGGCTCCTATCGCCCCATCTCCCTGCTCAATTCCTGTCAAAAATTGTTGCCAACAGACTCTCTGAGATTCTTCCCTCCCTCATCCACCCGGCTCAGTCAGGCTTTGTCAGGGGCCGGACCACGTTCCTAAATATTCGCAGAGTGATGGTGATTCTAGAGGAGGCCATGAAAAACCCTCAATCTGAAAGCCATCGTCACATTGGACGCGGAAAAGGCCTTTGACAATGTCAACTTTGAATGGCTATTCATGGTACTGTCCAGGATGGATTTCACAGGCCCCTTCCTGCATTTAATACAACAGATGTACACCCTCCCTTCTGCTAAGCTGGTCACAGCGGGACAAATAAGTAAGTAATTCAGGCTTTTTAAAGGGACTAGACAGGGATGCCCACTTTCACCCCTGTTATTTAATTTGGCCATAGAACCCTTGTCCAGATATCTAACTCATAAAGCCCCCCTTCATGGCATCCAGATAGGTTCAGAGGAGACAAAATCTGCTCTGTTCGCGGATGATGTGCTCATCTTCTCAGCGTATCCCTCTGCGGACATCCACACTATCAAAGAGGTCTTCGACACTTTCAGGGATTGCTCGGGCCTTCAAATCAATTATAGCAAAAGGAAAGTGTTACTATTAGGCCCCAACAAGAAATGGCTAAATGATTCACCCTTTCCTATAGCTAACTCTAATATTACGTATTTAGGAATTAAAATTGGAAAATCTCCTGCTACACTATACTCTCTAAATCCCCCCCCCTTCGATAAAAACAAAAGGGAATTGACCAGCTGGATGGATCTTCTACTCACGTTCCTGGGGAGGTGTCACCTGATCAAAATGGTCAGCTTTGCCAGACTTTTATATCCTCTTCAAACTGTACCATTTCTTCTGAAGCACAAAGATGTTAATGCTCTGAATAGTATGTTTACCCAATTCATTTGGCACAAGAAAAGGCCCAAATTTCCCTGAAAAAACGGCACCTCCCCAGGAGCGAAGGAGGCACGAATCTGCCTGATATAAGATTATACAACCTGGCATGTCTCACGAGGATTGGCCTTGACTGGTTAACGAAGACCTCCAAATACTCAAACTTCGAACTGGAATCGAGAATGGCACACCCCTATTCATTAGCAGCACTATTACATACTCGGTGGAAATCCCTGCCCCCCTTTATCCAACACAACCTCCTTCTCAGGGACACCTCCATCGCTTGGAGAGAGACTCGTAAACTACTAATGCTGTCGCCTTTCATCTCCCTTCACTTACGCATCCAAGGCAACCCTGACTTTCCTCCGGGCATTGAACACAAAGCCTTCCAGCTATGGAAACAACAAGGCCTGGACACCTTTGCAGCGTTGTGCAACCCCTCAAAAGGCACCCCTCTTTCCTTTCAGGCGATTGCCCAGAGCTACGCCTTTCCGCAATCCCATCTACACTACTATAATCAATGCACCATCTTCCTACAAGCCACTGGCTCAAGAGGCCCCACCAGATTCAAATTCTCATTTCTGGACAACCTGATCAGCAGCCATTCATACTCAATTTCTGAGATATACAAACCTCTGCTGTCAAGTGTCCGCTTACCCCAAGCCACCCACAGAAAGTCCAACTGGTCCAAAGACTTTCCCATGGAAAATGTTACGGATAAAATCCTTGAGGGATATAACGCTGTTTTACACCTCACCACCAGCAAGCAATGGAGAGAAACCCAACTGAAAGTCATGCACAGAGCCTACTTTCCATACTTGAAAGACAAATCCAACCCCAACACCGCCTCTTGTCCACTATGTGCCCTCACATCGCCAATCTCTGGGACCAGGCGCTGTCTTACATCAAGCACATTACCGCCCTTCAACTACCAAAAGACCCTTTATTACTATTGTTCGGCTTCTGGGACCCTTCCATCTCTCCTATCCCTGGCCAAGGAACATGGCCCTCCCACAGGGCTTGGATTTTGCACACTTTATTGGAGGTCAGGAGAAATATCTTAAAAAATTGGGTACCCCCATCAAAACCTTCACTTCTACAAATCAAAAGGGTCCTCCTATCAGTGTTGTACAAGGAAAGATTGTCCATGGACCTTTCTCACACTTCCTCCAGTAAGAAATTCTATACAAAATGGCAAACTTTTGTCTCCAAAACCTTATCCACAGGAAGCAGACTCACTTCTCAAACGCCCACTCTCCTACTATGACACACTCAAGGATCTCTATAACTGTTAAGGGCATGAACTCACCCTTCTCTATGGCCGGGTATTCTAAACCACCACCACCAGCCACTGATTTAGCACCTTATGTATCTTGGGGTATAAAGTTCTTTTTATATCTCATTTTACATTTTGCTGTACAATCCGTTTTCAATCCGCTGTTCAATTAGTTTTATATTATCGACACGGTACAATGAGGTGGGGCAGACCCTTAGATCCCCAGCCGCCTTCCAAGATCCATCCAGCTTTCCTTCTCACCTGGGCATAATTCTAACTCTAATACATCTACCCCCCATCTTTTCACTAAGGGGACCCTCTCCTCCGCCCCCACGTCGGTCCATAGAGACGGCGTCAGGACGTGGAGGACCAAAGTCCCTTTTCTTTTCCATTTTCCATTCCCATCTCATACGCGACCTCCCCTCCTTTACCCCCACCCCCCCCCTCCCCACCCAGTTCTCATTGTTTATTCTCAGATATGTTTATCTTCACCCCGATGTAATTTGTTTTCCATGTATATCATACTGAGAAATAGTTTTTCTGGGATATGCTTTTATGCCATTGTCAAGTGTATTCTTGTCATTCAATGACTCAATAAAATTTATTTAAAAAAAAAAGCGTAGAGGTTTCTTTGCAGTAAGAGCAGTGAGAATGTGGAATTCTCTTCCACAAGCAGTAGTCTCTGCTGGGAGTATAGATAATTTCAAGAAACTATTAGATGAACACCTAAGGGACCACAACATTGAGGGAAATAAAATGTAATACTGACATTAAAAACACCCACATAGGTTGGACTTGATGGACTTGGGTCTTTTTCCAGCCTCGCTGACTATGTAACTATGTAACAATCACTTCAAGAGTTCTTTCAAGAGTTCTTTCCCTACACACGGTTTTTGGGCAGGCACTTGGGAGTCAAAGCGGCAACACTGTTTTGATTGAAAAGAAATCCATGCACATTAGAGAGGGTTGGGGTTTAGGGTTAGTCCAGCAGGAAAGGCTGACAATACTGGTATGAAAAGTACAATTTTTCCAGAAAAGAAATTCGGAGTATGCTGGATTTTTGATAGATCAAAAGCCAATTTTCTGAACTTGCAGCATTTAAAAAAAATAAAAGATAGGGAGAAGTGCATGTATTACAGAAATGTACTGAATATGATTATTTTTCGTTTTCCCTTCACCTGCACTGCAAAGTAAAACTAAAGACAAAACTTTTTTTCCCATTTTGTATAGAGTAAGGGAAGATTGTATATTCCCTGTTGTGTTTTTTTTTTTTTTGCCATCTGTATCTCGCTGGTGAGATTTCCCTTCACATTATGTCCCATAGGCAGTGAGAGGAAATCCAGAACAACTATCCCTATTGAAAGGTTTCACCTCTATTCCTTTTCGGGTGATAACTCAAAATTTGGGTTTTCTTTCACTTTCATTCTTGGTGACCATGGTAAACAGAACAAACAGAGAGGACAAATCTCCCAAATGGAGACACAGACAGCAATAAGGACCTAACAGGTGTTATAATCCCTCTCCACTCCATCCAAAACTGAAAATAAAAGATTTTCCTATATTACCTTATCTGGAATATGCAGTTCAGTTTTGGGCACCAGATCACAAAAAGGATACTGGGAAACTGGAGAAAGAACAGAGAAAGGCAACCAACCTGATAAGAGGCATGAAGGAGCTCAGCTATGAGGAAAGATTAGCTGAACAGAGTTTATTCTCTCTTGAGAAGAGGAGATAAGGGGGGGTGTATGATCAACATGTATAAATACATAAGTGATCCATATAGTAAACTTGGTGTAGTGTTATTCACTTTAAGATCATCACAGAGGACAAGGGGCACTCTTTACGTCTGGAAGAAAAAAGATTTAATCTCCAAACACGGAATGGCTTCTTCACAGTAGAGCTGTGAAAATGTGGAATAGACTCCCTCAAGAGCTGGTTCTGGCCAACTCAGTCTGGCCTGAATCCTTTCCTAAATGCACATAATATAACTGGATACTAATATTTATAGGTAAAGATGATCCAGGGAATCTCTGGTTGCCGTTTGGGGGATCAGGAAGGATTTTTTTCCCCACTGGAGCAAATTGGATCATGCTTTATCTGTTTCTTTTTTTTTGCCTTCCTCTGGATCAACTGTGGAGATTGGATAGTGTATATGGAGTTTTTATTTTTTGCAAGTGTTTTTTTT
>BLSH010530435.1:656431-668196 GCA_018402905.1 Glandirana rugosa
AGTCAGAGGACTGGAGTTATAGTAACTCGGTGAGACCCCTCTAAAGTTTGTACGTCAAGTACGTTCTGTCAGGTTCTTAAAGGTCCTTGACCTCCGAAAAAAGGTTCGCATTACCCGTCGAAATGGTAGACTCTTCTATTTCTCGGAGTATGTGTTTATGGTTCATAATTCTTGACCCTACACATTTGAAAACTAGTCCCAGTAAACCCATCAAAGACAACAGTAATACTAAATTTTTCTCATTTGTGTCAACTAACTATTATTTACTGTAGTCGGTTTGTGATTGGTACTCACTTCCTGTAAAAAACACAATAGTAAGTATAAGAGACTTTTTACCGGTTGTGTATGAGGCTCTTTATCTTCTCAGATGGTAAAGCTGCCCATTACGCTTGGAAAAAAGCCTCCAGTTCCTGGAAATTCTTGGACTGTCTTGCATGAACTGCATGTTTGAAATCTCCCCAGAGTGGCTCAATGATATTGAGGTCAGGAGACTGAGATGGCCACTCCAGAACCTTCACTTTATTCTGCTGTAGCCGATGACAGATCGACTTGGCGTTGTGTTTTGGATCATTGTCATGCTGAAATGTCCAAGTACGTCCCATGCGCAGCTTCCTATCTGGTGAATGCAAATGTTCCTCCAGTATTTTTTGATAACCTACTGCATTCCTCTTGCCATCAATTTTAACCACTTCAGCCCCGGAAGGATTTGCCCCCTTATTGACCAGAGCATTTTTTGTGATTCGGCACTGTGTCACTTTAACTGACAATTGCACGGTCGTGCGATGTTGTACCCAAACAAAATTGACGTCCTTTTTTCCCCACAAATAGAGCCTTCTTTTGGTCATTTTTGATCACCTCTGTGGTTTTTATTTTTTGCTCTATAAACAAAAAAAAGCGACAATTTTGAAAAAACAACAACAATATTTTTTACTTTTCGCTATAATACATATCCAAAAAAAATATATAAAAAAACAAATTTAATCATCAGTTTAGGCCAAAATGTATTTTTCCACATATTTTTGGTAAAAATGCAAAAAGCGTTTGATTGGTTTGCACAAAAGTTATCGCGTCTACAAACTATGATTTATGTAGTTTTTATTATATTTTTTTTACTAGTAATGGCAGCAATCTGCATTTTTTTTTTTGGGACTGCGACATTGTCGCGGACAGACCGAACATTTTTGACACTTTTTTGGGACCATTGACATTTATACAGCGATCAGAGCTAAAAATAGCCACTGATTACTGTGTAAATGTCATTGGCAGGGAAAGGGTTAACCTGTAGGGGGCGATCAAGGGGTTAACTGTGTTCCCCATGTGTGTTCTAACTATATGGAGGCTGGGCTGTCAGGGGCATGACAGATCTAACTGATCCCGATTACAGGGATCAGTAGATCACTGTCATGCCGCCTGTCAGAACGGGGAACCGCCGTGTTTACATCAGCGGTTCCCCGTTCTTCATCTGTAGTAGGCAATCGTGGGTCGCCAGCAGACATCGAATCTGCCCGACCCATGGCCCCACTCACGGAGCGTGTTTATAGGCAGCGATCTTCGCATCGGATCCATTTTGCCGCTGTATATCTACGCGATAAAGTCGGCAAGTGGTTAACCAAATTTCCTGTGCCTTTGTAGCTCACACATCCCCAAAACATCAACGATCCACCTCTGTGTTTCACAGCAGGAATGATGTACCTTTCATCATAGGCCTTGTTGACTCCTCTCCAAATGTAGCGTTTATGGTTATGGCCAAAAAGCTCAATTTTGGTCTCATCACTCCAAATGACGTTGGGGCTTGTCTCTGTGCTGTTTGGCATATTGTAAGTGGGATTTGCGTAGTAATGTCTTTCTTCTGGTGACTCGACCATGCAGCCCATCTTTCTTCAAGTGTCTCCTTATTGTGCATCTTGAAACAGCTACACCACATGTTTTCAGAGAGTCCTGTATTCCACCTGAACACCCTAGACCTTGTCTTCTCTTATCTGTGCACTCCGTGCAACCTTTCCAACAATCCTCTCCCACTCTCTGATCACCACCTTATTAGTTTCACTCTTTCACTGTCTTCCACCTCCTCTCCCTCCAACCGCCTAACAGTTACCTGCAGAAACCTTCACCACCTCAACCCTTCTCTTCTCTACTCTGCTAATGACCACCTCTATGAAAAAATCTCACCCCTGTCCTGCCCCAACCTAGCCACACTCGTCTACAACAACTGACTGTCATCCTCCCTAGACAAGCTTGCCCCCCTTACTACACGCAGAATCAGGCCCCGGCCCCTACAACCCTGGCAAACAGACAACACCAGAAGTCTTAGAAAACATAGCCGCGCTCTTGAGCGTCTGTGGCATAAGACTAAGCTCCAAAAAGACTTCAAACATTACAAATCTGCCCTCCTAAAATACTATTCCTGCCTCCAAACTGCCAAACAGACCTACTTTATCACACTCATTAACACGTTATCATCCAGTCCCTGTCAACTCTTCTCAACCTTTAACACTCTACTCTGTCCTCCACTGCCTCCACCCTCTAATTCACTCACTGCCCAAGAGATTGCCAATCACTTTAAAACTAAGATTGATAACATTCATGAGGAAACCTCCAATGCGCACAAACCACCCCCACTCAACACCCCATGTCCATAGATACAATCACTACTTTCCCCATTCAACCCTGTCAGTATTAGTGAGGTTGCTTAACTTTTATTGAACACCCATCTAACCACCTGCCCCCTGGATCCTGCTCCCTCGCAAATGCTACGCTCACCCTCCGACTCAATTCCACATTCTCTAACTCACATTTTCCCTCTCCTCTGGCATCTTCCCAAACTCTCTAAAACATGCCCTAGTCACACCTATCCTTAAAAAGCCCTCACTGGACCCCGCCAATATTAACAACCTACGCCCCATCTCCTTACTCCCCTTCTCCTCCAAACTTCTCTTAAGACTGGTCTACAACCGACTGAGTGACCATCTGACCATGAACAAACTTCTTGATCCCCTTCAGTCTGGTTTTCGCCCTCAGCACTCTACAGAAACTGCTCTCCTTAAACTCAGTAATGACCTAATAACTTCTAAAACCAATGGACACTATTCTGTACTACTACTCCTGGACCTCTCTGCTGCCTTTGACACAGTGGACCACCCCCTCCTCCTCAAAAAACTCCACGCCTTTGGTCTCCGTGACTGTACTCTTCGCTAGTTCTCATCCTACCTCTCCCACCACTCCTTCAGTGTCACCTACAACTCTACTTCCTCCTCTCCTCTTCCTTTCAATGTCAGTGTCCCCCAAGGTTCTGTTCTTGGACCTCTCCTTTTCTCAATCTACACCTCCTCCCTGGGTCAGTTGATTGCCTCCCATGGCTTTCAGTATCATCTCTATGCTGATGACACACAAATCTATCTCTCAACCCCCCCAGATCTCTTCATATGTCTCCTCACGCATCACCAACTTACTAGTAGACATATCAGCCTGGATGTCACATCACTTCCTCAAATTCAACCTATCCAAACACAAGCTTATGATATTTCCTCCCCCACGTGCCACTTCCCCAGATTTCTCTGTCAAAATCAACGGCTCAACTATCAACCCGTCACCCCATGCCAAGGTCCTAGGTGTAATCCTAGACTCCCAATTAACCTTTCAGCCCCACATCCAATCGCTATCCAAAATTTGCCGCCTCAACCTCCTCAACATCTCCAAGATACGCCCTTCCTAACCGATGACACCACAAAGCTACTAATGCACTCCCTGGTCATTTCTCGCCTCAACTACTGCAACTCCCTCCTCACTGGCTTACCTCTAAATAGCCTATCCCCACTTCAGTCTATTATGAATGCTGCCACCAGGCTCATCCACCTTAAAAACTGCTCGGCATCTGCTACACCCCTATGTCAATCTCTACATTGGCTGCCACTCAATCAACGTATTAAATTCAAGATACTAACAATAACTTATAAAGCAATTCACAACCTGGCCCCCAGCTACATCACTAACCTGGTCCCAAAATACAAACCAAATTGATCTCTTCGCTCCTCCCAAGACCACCTGCTCCCTAGCTCCCTTGTCATCTCAGCCCATGGTCGCCTCCAGAACTTCTCCAGAGCCTCTCCCATCCTCTGGAATGCTCTATCCCAATCTGTCAGACTTTCTCCTAGTTTGTCCACCTTCAGACGATCCCTGAAAACTTATCTCTTCAGAGAAGCCTATCTGGCTCCCACCTAATAACTGTACGTTTATCTTCTCTATTAGCACATCCTCCACAGTTATTACCTCTTGTATCTCTTGACCTTCCCTCTTAGATTGTAAGCTCTAACGAAGAGGGCCCTCTGATTCCTACTGCATTTAAGTGTATTGTATTTGTACTGTCTACCCTCAAGTTGTAAAGAGCTGCGTAAACTGTTGGCGCTATATAAATCCTGTATAATAATAATAATAATAATAATAATTTGTGGGTTTTTCTTTGCATTCTGAACAATTTTCATGGGAGTTGTGGCTTAAATTTAGTTGGGCTACCTGACCGTTGTTTGGTGTCAACAGAACCCCTCATTTTCCACTTCTTGATTAAAGTTTTAACCCTGCTGGTTGGCATTCTCAATTTCTTGGATATCTTTTTATATCCCTTTCCTATTTTATACAGTTCAGCTACCTTTTCCCACAGATCCTTTGACAATTTTTTGCTTTCCCCATGACACACACTAATTACAAGCAAACAGATCAAAGGTGAGGATGGTTGCCTTTTTAAAAATTGCAATTCCAAAAGTAATTGTTTTATCTGAGGTTGCTCACCAGACGAGTGTTGTGGATAAGGCTAAAAGGAGAAGTTATCTTCTTGCTGGTGATTCAATTGTAAGAGGTGTTGCTATAGGAAATCATGTGGATGTGTCAAAGGAAGTTAGGTGTTTGCCTGGTGCTACTGTTAGGAGAGATAAGAGGCGCATTGTAAGAATTGTCAAAAAAGCTAGCGAACAGTGCAATGTTGATGTTGTTGTGCACCTTGGCACAAATGATTTGTCCCAAAATGATGTGCGTTCTGTGCAGAAGGATTTTCAGAATTTGGGCCAGGATCTTCAACAGTTAGGGTGTACTGTTACATTTTCAGAGGTCTTCCCTGTGCATAATGGACAACACAAGAAAGTACTTTGTATAGCAGAGTTCAATGTTTGGTTAAAGAATTGGTGCAAAGCTGAAGGTTTTGGTTATGTTAGTCATGATGCTACCCGGTGGTCGGACATTGAACTTTACAAGAGAAATGGCCTGCATCCCTGACACAAGGGGTCTTGGTATGGAATTTAGGATTTTTTTGGACATGCATTTAAACTGAGAAATGGGGGCAGAGATGTAATTGTTGAGGAGAGTTTCTGTCCCCAGCAGGTTGAAACAAATGTGAGGGTTTGTGTTGCACTAATGCCCATAGTTTAGGCAACAAGCTTTGTGAGCTGACAGCTCTTATGTCTAGGGACAACTTGGGCTCTGTTGCAATTACAGAGACATGGTTCAAGGATTCAAATGACTGGGAAATAACTACACCAGGGTACACACTATACAGGAATGACAGAGTAGGGAAGAGGGGAGGTGGAGTTGCCATATATGTAAAAAATGGCATAAAACTAACATTAATTCAAAAAACAAATGAAATACTTGAAAACCCTCTGGGTCTGCCTTCCAACCAAGGAGGGATCTTCCCTTAGAATTGGTGTAGTATCAGACCCACAGGACAGAGTGAAGATTATGATAATGTGTTGATTGATGCGATAACTCAAATGGCAATGTAGGGAGAGGAGTTGATTATGGGTGACTTCAACATGCCTGACGTTAACTGGAATTCTCAAACTGCTATTACAAGCAGGAGCAGGGATGTAATCGAAGCACTGAATGGGGTTTCTTTAAAACAGTTAGTAAAAAGTCCAACCCGAGGTGATCATATTCTTGACCTAGTACTGACAAATGGGGATCGACTATCTGATGTTGAGGTGGTAGAGAATTTGGGTTCTAGTGATCAACAATGTCTTTGGTTTGATATTAAAGCAAGAACTGAAAAATCATATACAAAAACAAAAGTTTTCGATTTTAAAAGGACAAATTTTGCTGAAATGGGGAAATTTCTAAAATAATAACTGAAAGGTTGGAGTAAAATGACAGGAGTCATTCAATCATCAATCAGTGGGCACTATTAAAGTCTACCATCCTGGAGGCAACTAGATTATATGTCAGGCAGGTTAGTAAGAATAAACGGAAGAAAAAAACAAAATGGTTCACCAAAGAGGTAAGTAGGATAGTAAAGGAAAAAAATGGTGTATAGAAGATTCAAGGAAACAGGAGGTGTAGCTGACAGAGAAGAGTATAAAAATAGACAAAAGGAGGCCAAACACATTATCGGTGCTGCAAATGCACAAAGAGGAGGAAATTGCTAAGTCTATTAAGAAAGGAGATAAAACATTTTTTTAGGTACATTAGTGATAGAAGGAAAAAATACAATGGGATCACTAAAATGAAAACTGGTCACAACACATATGTTGAGGGAGACCAGGATGTAGCAAACCATTTAAACAATTACTTCTGTACAGTCTTCTCAGAAATAGACTGCACTAATGATAGCAGTTTAGGGAATAATATTGGTTCTAGTAATGATGGTTCATTTCTAGGATTTCTAGAGACAGAGGTAGCTGAGAAACTGGCTCGGTTAAAGCTTAATAAAGCAATGGGCCCTGATGGTATTCATCCCAGAGTTCCAAGAGAACTTCAAGACATAGTTGTTGGACCATTAACAGATCTTTTTAATCAATCTCTTCTAGCAGGAGAAGTTCCCCATGATTGGCAGATAGCTAATATTGTACCTATCCACAAGAAGGACAGCAAGGTAGAAGCTGGCAATTAAAGGCCAGTGAGTTTAACATCAATTGTAGTCAAGGTAATGGAATCACTCCTGAAAAAAAGGATCATTGATCACCTAAAAATACACAGCTTGCTGGACCCAAAGCAGCATGGCTTTACTTAGGGCAGATCGTGTCAGACAAATCTGATTGAATTTTTTTACTATATTATCAGTGTTTTGGACCAGGGTGGTGCTGTGGACATAGCGTATCTCGATTTCAGTAAAGCATATGACACAGTTCCACATAATGATCTAATACAACAGTTGTACAAGCTAGGACTTAACCCTTGGGTGGTTCAGTGGATATGCAGTTGGCTAAAGGATAGATCTCAGAGTGTGGTTGTAAATGGGGTTCACTCAGAACAGAGACCAGTCACTAGTGGGGTACCACAAGGCTCTGTACTGGGTCCTGTTCTATTTAACCTTTATGTATGTGATCTAACTTAAGGTTTGTTGGGCAAGGTATGTCTCTTTGCTGATGATAAAAGGTGTGTAATAGGGTTGATATCACTGGAGGTGTCTGTACCATGGAACATGATTTGGCATTGCTGGAAGATTGGTCAAAGCAGTGGAGACTGCAGTTCAATATTTCTAAATGTAAAACAATGCAACTAGGGAAAAAGAATCCCCTTAGAGAGTACAACATTGGGAGTACAGTGTTAGCCAGCACTACAGAAGAAAAAGATTTGGGGGTGCTTATTTCAGATGATTGCAAAATGAACAGTGTGACCAGGCAGTGGGAAAAGCAAATAGAATTCTGGGATGTATCAGTAGAGGGATCACCAGCAGGAGGAAGGAGGTTCTGATTCCTCTATATAGATCTTTAGTGAGACCTCACTTAGAATACTGTGTCCAGTTCTGGAGGCCTCACTTACAAAAAGATATTGACAAGAAATTAACAAAAATGGTGAAAGGTCTAGGGGATAAAACATATCAAGTGCAACTTCAGGAACTTAATATGTACAGTCTGGAGGAAAGAAGGGAGAGGGGAGACATGGTTGAAACCTTTAAATACATCAAGGTTGTGAATAAGGTTCAGGAGGGCAGTCTTTTCTATACGAAACCAAAATCAAGAACACGGGGACATGACCTCAAGCTAACTGGAGGGAAGTTCAAAACTAATCTTAGAAAGTATTATTTTACTGAAAGGGTGGTTGATGATTGGAATAAACTACCAACAGAGGTTGTGAGACCGTCAACAGTAAATGGCTTCAAATATGCTTAGGATAAACATAAATCTATAGTCAGACAACGAAGCTAATGTGAAAACAAAAAAATAAATAAATAAAGAAGGGCAGACTCCATGGACTACTCAGTCTTTTTCTGCTGTCACTTGTCTATGCTTCTATAAACACAGTTGATTGATAATAAATGGCTTCAGCCAAACACTAACCACTAGTGAAAGAAATGTTTTTGTGCTATCATTCATATTCTCTGAAAAATGGCCAAGAAATCTGCCAGGGTATGTAAACTTATGAGCACAACTGTACATCCTTACCTATGTTGATGACATTCTAACTTGTTTTGAACAAGAAGGGGATTACAATTAGATAGTCCAAAAGCTGAAATCAAAGAATTAGGGAACATTTGTTACTATCTGGGAATCCAAATAGAGAGAGATGAAGATGGAAGTTATCTTCTCAACCAAATTCATGAAAAACTTGTGATTTCATATACAGTGCTGCAAAATTTGATCTACAGTTGTATGCAAAAGTTTAAGAACCCCTGACAATTTCCATGATTGTCATTTATAAATATTTGGGTGTTTGGATCAGCAATTTCATTTTGATCTATCAAATAACTGAAGGACACAGTAATATTTCAGTAGTGAAATGAGGTTGGGCACCCTTGTCATTTTGTTGATTTGAATACCTGTAACTACTTAGCACTGATTAATTGGAACACACAATTGGTTTGGTGAGCTCATTAAGCCTTGAATTTCATAGACAGGTGCATCCAATCATGAGAAAGGGTATTTAAGGTTGCCAATTGCAAGTTGTTGTTCTCTTTGACTCTACTCTGAAGAGTGGCAACATGGGGGCCTCAAAACAACTCTCAAATAACCTGAAAACAAAGATGGTTCTACATTATGGTTTAGGGAAAGGCTACAAAAAGTTATCGCAGAGACCTAAGCTGTCAGTGTCCATTGTAAGGAACATAGTGAGGCAATGGAAGACCACAGGCACAGTTCTTGTTAAGGCCAGATGTGGCAGGCCACATAAAATATTGGAGAGGCAAAGGCGAAGGATGGTGAGAACGGTCAAAGACAGCCCACATACCACCTCTAAAGACCTACCACATCAACTTGCTGCAGATGGTGTCACTGTGCATCGTTCAACAATTCAGCGCACTTTGCACAGGGAGAAGCTGTATGGGAGAGTGATGCGAAAGAAGTCTTTTCTTTTTCACAGCTGTGCTTCTCTCTCTGTCATAGCGTGGCGGCGTGACCACTTGGGAGAGCAAGGGAGGAGAGAGGCACGGCTGCACCATCTACTCCAGGAAATCTACAGGCAGTGCAGGGCTCAAAGGGCAGCTCTGCTTTGGGCCCCACATGAATGACTGGGCCCTGGGCAGCTGCCACTTTTGCCCTGCATTAAAGATGGCCCTGAGTCCCGCCTTATGCGTTTCATCATAGGACGTCGTCTGAAGCGGTTGCCATCTTGGTACACCTGTACCCTTATATAGTAACCTTAATCAAGCTGGATTGCCCACATCTGCTATTTAGCCACTGCCGCTGTAAAATTGTATTATTTCCAATGTTAAGTATATACAGGATAAAGGCACAACCTTGTATAATGTTTGGAACGTGCCTGGCATTGGTATTAATGGATTGTATACCCTGCGCCCTCTGCGGTGAAGCCAAATCACTACCGCTAGAGCATCATATTGCTGAGTAGGTAATGAAACTGCGGCTTTGCAATGCATGCAATCCAGATATTACCCAGTAAAATTACATATATTATACCACAAAACTTTTGAGTCCTATTCCTGAACAATGCTGTATATTCAAACAGATAGAGACTATGAATAAATGGAATATAAATGTAAAAAATGTAAAAATTATATTGTGAAAAATATATATAAAATATTCTGATAAAACTAATTAAAAATATCCTAAAAATATTTTCCCAAAACATAGTCTATCCCATCATTTCAAAGAGGTCCATCATAAAGACTAGGGATGAGCCGGCGGTTGAACATGGGGGGTTTGTCCGTTTGCGCCATTGCGAACATTATGGGGTGTTCGCGGGAACTTTTTGCGAATCATAATGCATTCCAATGGCGGCGGAATGCCGCCCCCTGATTGGCCAAAGCATGCACATGACCTGCATGCTTTGGCCTGCTGTGAGAGCACCCTGCCTTTAGCCAATCACTGCTCAGCAGCCTCAATCCATGCCTAACACTATATAAAGCTGCTTGTACAGTGGCTCTATGTAGTGTGTGTTGGCGGTGGTGCTGGAGTGATTAGATAGAGAGTTTAGGTTGTGGATTGCAGGCAGTCTAGCTAGATAGCTAATTGTGAAAAAAAGAAAAAAAAAAAGATAGATAGATATAAAGATAGATAGATAAAAAGAAAAAAAGATAGATTGTATATAGATCACCCTATCTATCTATCTGTCAGTTAGTGCAGCAGGTTAGTGTAGGGAAATATATACTAGATAGATAAGGCTATCTGTATACATTCAGGCAGTGCAAGCACATATATATATATATATATACCTTCCTAGTGTGTATATATATATATATATATATATATATATATATATATATATATATATATATATGTACATACACACAGTGTATTGTGTAAAATAGCTCTTCTTCTTTCTTCCTCCATCTTCTCCTGCCCCAGTCCTTCTTCCTCTCTTCGTCTTCAATCTTCATCTTCTTCCTTCTTCTTTCACCGCCGGCGCTGTCCCCGCTGCTGCAACCCAGCCCCTGCGCATCACCCAGAATGGGTGGTCTTCATAATGACACTTCGTTTATAAGACGGCCACTCAGTGACGAAACTGAGTGAACCAGCCCCCTTCTGACATCATGCGCTGTCAGAGGGGGCTGGTCACCCATTTATGTCACCGGGTGGCCCCGCCCCATCTTATAAAAGAACTGTCATTATGAAGACCGCCCATTCTGGGACACACGCAGGGCTGCAGCAGCGGGGAGAGCGGCGGCAGTGAAAGAAGAAGGAAGAAGAAGATGATGATTGAAGACAAAGAGAGAGAGAAGCAAGAATACTAAATGAAGAAGCAGAAGACCAGAAGAAGGACCGGGGCAGGAGAAGATGGAGGAAGACCAGAGGAAGAAAGAAGAAGAGCTATTTTACACAATAAAGGACTTGTCAAAAACTGCCTCTTGTTTTTTGTACCACTACACTCCTTTTTTGGTGAATGGGTAGGGGTACAATGTACTCCATACCTATTCACATAAGGGTGTCGGGATCTGGGGGCCGCCTTATTAAAGGGGACTTCCAGATTCTGATAAGCCCCCTGCCCGCAGACCCCCACAACCACCGACCAGGGTTGTGGGGATGAGTCCCTTCTCCCCATCAACATGGGGACAAGGTGCTTTGGGAGGGACCTCAAAGCATCCTCCCCATGTTGAGGGCATGTGGCCTGGTCTGGTTTGGATTTTGGGGGCCCCATGCCATTTTTTTAAAATAAATTGGCAAAGTAGTGTTAAAAATTCGATTAAATGTTGTCGTCCCGGGCGCGGTTTTAAAACTTTTTTTTAATACACCCCAAGGGGGGGTTTTAGGTTTGGTCCGGGACGTCCAGACCATACCTTAAATTCCCCTTAGGGTGCGGTTAAATAAAATTTTTTTACCGTACCCCGGGGGTTTTAGGTTTGGTCTGGTCCGGTGTACGGGAGTTGTACCCCTCCTACGAAACTCCAGGGA
>BLSH010530435.1:672216-683376 GCA_018402905.1 Glandirana rugosa
ACCTACGGAGAAGAACAGCGCCCAGCGGGCCTGGCGGGGTCTGAGTCTTTTGGTCGTGCGGAGGTACTCCAGATTTTTGTGGTCCGTATATATCAGGATGGGATGCTGGGCACCCTCCAGTAGGTAGCGCCATTCCTCCAGCGCGGCCTTGATGGCCAATAAATCCCTGTCCCCGACATCATAATTCCTCTCAGGAGCAGAGAGCTTGCGGGAGAAGAAGGCTACTGGATGGAGGAGTGCCTTCGCTCCCCGTCTCTGGGAGAGGACCGCTCCAACAGCCGTCTCCTAGGCATCCACATCCAGGACATAAGGCAGGGTTGCCTCCGGGTGCTTAAGAATAGGTGCTGTGGTGAAAGGTTTCTTCAGGGCGCAGAAGGCGTCTTGCGCCTCAGATGGCCAGTGGAATCGCTGACCCTGTTTTGTAAGCTGGGTGCGATAATTGCCGAGAATTCCTTAATGAACCTCCTGTAAAAATTAGTGAACCCGACGAATCATTGTACCCCTTTCTTATCCACAGGTGCCGGCCAGCCCAAAATAGTGGTGACCTTCTGCGGGTCCATGGTAACCCCTGTGACAGATAGGATCAGTCCAAGAAAGGGGATGCTTGAGCACTCAAAGGCACATTTCTCGGCTTTAGCATAGAGTTCACCCCGTTTTTTCCTGTCGTAAGCTGCCTTAGTAACCTCTTGCGACTTGGCACGTGTTTCCTGCAAGAGTTTCCAATTAGCCCTGAAAAACTGAGCTGTTCCATGTGCCGCTGGTACCACAATCTTGCCTGCCAGACTGGGAAGCATGGTAGGGTGGAATCCGTAGTTGGCCCAGAAGGGTGATTGGTTAGTTGCAGAATGTACTGAATTGTTATAGGCGAATTCCGCCAAAGGAAGCAGTGTGCACCAATCGTCTTGGGAGTATGCGGAAAAACAATGGAGGTATTGTTCCAAGGTTTGGCTTGTCCTCTCGGTCTAGCCGTTGGTTTGAGGATGGTAAGCAGTGGAAAAGGACAGGTTAATTTCCAGAACCACACAGAGAGCCTTCCAGAACCGAGAATTAAACTGAACCCCCTGATCGGAGACAATGTTCTCTGGGACGCCATGCAACTGGATAATTTCATTAATAAAGATCTCCAAGGTTTCTCTTGTGGTGGGGGTGCCCTACATCGGAAGGAAGTGTGCCATTTTAGTGAGTCTGTCGACAACCACAAAGATTGTGGTGTGCCCCTTGGCTGGGGGTAGCTCTTCTATAAAATCCATTGACATTTTTGACCAAGGCCGGTCAGGTATAGGAAGACGTTTCAAGAGCCCACAGGCCTTGGTCTTGTCCGTCTTGTTTCTGGCACAAGCAGAACAAGAGCAGACATAAGCCAGACAATCTTCAGACAGCAGCAGCCACAAAAAAGAGCGTAGCACTAGTTCAGTGGTTTTCCGGGTGCCGAAGTGCCCAGCGAGTTTGTGGTCGTGGTGAAATCTGAGAATCACAGGACGTAGCTCCTTGGGGACATAGATTCGGTTATGGTGCCACCAGAGACCATCCTTCCAGGTCAGCCCATGGCCAGGTGATGCTGATGAGCAGGCAGAAGATCTCCTGATCTGCGTGAGCAAATCGTCCTGAGTGAGCAGGACATTTCTAGGTTGGAGGATGGTGTCTGGAGGAGCAGGTGTTCCAGGTTCTGGATACATGCAGGATAGCGCATCGGGCTTACTGTTCTTAGCCCCTGGGCGGAATGTCAGGTGAAACTGAAATCTGGAGAAGAACAGCGCCCAGCGGGCCTGGGGGGGTCTGAGTCTTTTGGCCGTGCGGAGGTACTCCAGATTTTTGTGGTCCGTATATATCAGGATGGGATGCTGGGCACCCTCCAGTAGGTAGCGCCATTCCTCCAGTGCGGCCTTGATGGCCAATAAATCCCTGTCCCCGACATCATAATTCCTCTCAGGAGCAGAGAGCTTGCGGGAGAAGAAGGCTACTGGATGGAGGAGTGCCTTCGCTCCCCGTCTCTGGGAGAGGACCGCTCCCACAGCCGTCTCCGAGGCATCCACCTCCAGGACATAAGGCAGGGTTGCCTCCGGGTGCTTAAAAATAGGTGCTGTGGTGAAAAGTTTCTTCAGGGCACAGAAGGCGTCTTGCACCTCAGATGGCCAGTGGAATCGCTGACCCTGTTTTGTAAGCTGGGAGATGGGTGCGATAATTGCCGAGAATTCCTTAATGAACCTCCTGTAAAAATTAGCGAACCCGACGAATCGTTGTACCCCTTTCTTATCCACAGGTGCCGGCCAGCCCAAAATAGCGGTGACCTTCTGCGGGTCCATGGTAACCCCTGTGACAGATAGGATCAGTCCAAGAAAGGGGATGCTTGAGCACTCAAAGGCACATTTCTCGGATTTAGCATAGAGTCTGTGTTGCCGCAATGGGCTAAGGACACAGCTGACATGCTGGCGGTGCTCTTCCAGTGATGAAGAGAAAATTAAAATGTCATCCAGGTAGATTATGACGAAGATGTCCAGGTAGTCACGGAACACATCATTAACGAGATGCTGGAAGGTGGCTGGAGCATTGCACAGCCCAAAGGGCATGACGAGATACTTGTAATGGCCGAAACGAGTCCGAAAGGCGGTCTTCCACTCGTCGCCCTCCCTGATGCGGATCAGGTTGTAGGCCCCTCGCAGATCCAGTTTAGTATACACAGTGGCCGAACCGAGCCTTTGGAAAAGTTCAGGAACAAGCGGAAGGGGATAGCGGTTCTTGACTATGATCCGGTTCAGCTCTCTATAATCAATACACGGGTATGTTCCTTTTTTTCCACAAAGAAAATGCTTGCCCTGGCGGGAGACGTAGAGGGTATGATAAACCCTTTGGCCAGATTCTCATCTAAATAGGCCTTGAGGGCCATCAACTCAGGATCAGACAGTGGGTAGATGCGTCCGAAACGGACCTCGGTCCCGGGCAGTAGCTCTATGGGGCAGTCATAGGCTCGATGAGGGGGTAATTGATCCGCCCCCTTTTTACTGAAGACATTGAGATATTCATGGTACACAGAGGGCACCGCTTGACGAGTTTCCGGGTCAGAATCAGAGTCCAGGCTCAGGAGTGAGGGGTCCACATTTTGGGATGGAAGCCGGCAGTGTTGGCCACAATAGGGAGACGGAAATTGAACATGTCCCGAGGACCAGTTTATGTTGGGGCTGTGTGCCCGGAGCCAAGGCAGCCCAAGATGATGGGGAACAGAGGTGAAGCAATGACATCAAGTATAAGTAGCTCCTGGTGTCCCTCGGTAGTAGAAACAGGGATCGGATGGGTTTCCAAGGTGACCTGGCCGGATTTAATGGCTGTCCCATCAGCCAGACAAGCAGTCATTTTGTGCACCTTGGGGCGCAGGGGCATCTGATGTAGCGTTGCAAAGGTCTGGTCTACAAAGCCCCCGAATCAAGGGGACCTTGGGTTCAGATGGAAGCGACACAATAGTACGGGCTGCGGCCGCTCCGCCTCCCAATGCAGAGCGGGCGGAGAGCTCATGCGTTTCTCGCACTTCTCCCTCCAGCCAGGTATAGCCTTCCTGTAGGTCTTTCACAGCTTGCGTGAGCCCGGCCAAATGCACGCACAGCTCGTCCATGGGTGAGGGTGTTCCCTGTGCAGACTCGGACATGGCTGTCCATTACTGTCACGATCCTGGTCACGGTCCTGGTGGTGGAGTCTGTCTTATGCAGGGAACAACCGCTCTTACACACCCGATTCGGGGACCCCTGGTAGTGTAAACAGGAAGTCCCGGAGTGCGGGATGGCATGGTCACTGGTGGTGATGTGAGGCTCCAGATGGTCATGCAGGCAAAAGGATGGTGGTGCAGGCTGGGTCGGCAACTGACGGGCGGTGCAATACAAGGGATCAGGCAAAGGGAGGTCAAAGTCCAAGCAGAGGTTCGTTAACAGACTGGCAGCAGAAGTACAGAAGGGTCAGGCAATCGGATGGTCGTGGATAGCCGGGGTCGGTGCAGGCAGACAATCAGCGGGTCAGAGCAAGCCGGGTTGGATCAGGGAAACAGGAACACACACAAGAACAGGTAACAGGAACAGAGCTGATGCTCACAGGTACTCAGGCACTGTAGAATGGAGAGCACTTGCTGACAGGTGCAGGCAGCCTAAATAGCGATGTTTGGTGCCGTTTCCGGCGCGTGCGTGCGCACGTGGGCGTGAAAACGTGCCCAGGACGGCAAAATGTCCAGAAAGGTGGCCAGACTTTTCCTAACAACAGGGCTTGGAGAATGCTCCTGAAGCGCTGGCCGAAGCCCCAGCGCTCCAAGAGAGAGAATATATAGGGCCAGGAGACAGTGTCAAAGGCTTTTTGTAAATCTAAGGACAGGAGCATACTTCTTTGTTTAGGGCCCTTATCCCAGGTAGAGTGGAGCAGGGAGACTCATTCTATCACTCTCCTTATTTGGTCAGGACCCTGCATTCCTGGAATGAATCCCACCTGGTCCTTGTGAACGTAAAAGCTCATGAAGGAGGCTCGCTAAGATCTTTGTTAGGATTTTTAAGTCATTGTTGATGAGAAATATGGGTCTATAGGAGCTTACTTCTTCTGGATTTTTGTCTGGTTTGGGGATGACCGTAATGTAGGCTGTATTAAGGTGGGGCCTAAAGGGGAGCCTTTGGCTTTGTGGTTAAAGAATTTCACTATGAATGGGGCTAGCGAAGGAGCGAATGTCTTGTAATATGGAACTGATAGGCCATCTGGGCCTGGGGCCAAACTTTTCTTAAGGTCCTTGATGACCTTCAATACCTCCTCTATTGTGATGGATTCTTCCATCATATCTCTGTGTTTTGTTGAGAGGGAGGGTAAGGGCAGATCTTTCAGGAAGTTGGCTATAGCCTGACTATTGACTGCTTCATCAGGGCTATAAAGTTTAGAGTAATAGTTGTGAAATGCTTTTAGGATTTTGCTAGGGTCAGCTGTGGGAGGTTGCCCCTCTACCTTAATCTTAGGTAGGGCATGAGTTTTCATTCTAGGAGTGAGCTTTGAGGCTAACATTGGCCCTATTCTGTCCGTCTGGGAGTAGAATTTTGCATTGTTCCAACGTATGTGTTTCTCGGCGGAGGCGGTGAGGGCCAGATTGAGGGCTAGCCTGGTGGCATCTAGTTGGGCAAGTGAGATGTTAGATGGCTTTTTCTTGTGTTTGGTTTAGAGAGGCAAAGGATTGCTTACATTTATGGATGTCTATCTGTCTGGCTTTCTTAATCTGCGATGCGATTTGTATGAATTTGCTTCTGATGGTCACCTTATGGGCCGCCCAGAGGGTTTCTGGAGAGATCTCTTGTACGTTATTTAGCCTAAAATATTCTTTTATTGAATCATCTATTTCTTTGACTTTGATAGGGTCACTGAGTATCGACTCGTTTAACCTCCATTGGTAGGAAAGTTGTCTAGGAAATGTTTTCTTTAAGGAAAGGATAGTAAAATGGGGGAAATTTGCGCAAAAGGAAAAAAAAAGGGAGCTACACCACCCGATCTAGCGGCAAAATATATGTAGAAAAATACAGCACTTTTTTTCTACATTTAAGGAAAGGATGACTAACGAATGATCTGACCAAACTGTGTCTTTGATAGTGGCAGACCAGGTTGCCGGGATAAGAGATGGAGAGATCAGGATATGGTCGATTCTACCGTAAGATTGGTGTGGGCTGGAGAAATGAATGAAGTCACGTTTGGAAGGGTTTAGTTCCCTCCAGATGTCAGCAAAATCTTGTGAGTGTATGAATTTTGCTATTTTAAGGCTAGTTTTGGAGGGGCGTGTTAACTGAGCTCCGGGAGGTCTAGATTTATCCAGCCCTTGATCGATTGCTGTGTTGAACTCTCCTCCAAAGATCACCATTCCCTCTAATAAAGGATTTAGGGTTTTGAATAAAAACTGAAAGAATTTTGTTTGTTAGGTAGGAATAGTAAGTAAGAAATAAGGGAGTATAATTGTCCATCGAGAGTGCCTTTAACTAAAATGAATCTTTAAATTTGGATTGCCGAGGGGGCGTGGCCTGCAGCCAACTGGATGGCTGCGTGAGGAGAGAGCTTCATGTTTCTCAGCTTCTCCACCCATGATACCGCGACATTGGACCTCAAAATCTACTCGGACAGGATCCCCGAGCCTCCTGCTGCAGCTCTGGACATAATGGGCAGAAGAAAAACCAGCAACCGCCCACACAAACTGATCGACTTCTTCACCTCGGCGAGCACGCCACTCTCACAAGATGGCGGTGCGGCCTCTGCAAGCAGACGCGGCCCTGCTAGCCAGCATGGAGGTAAGAGGGGAAGCAGCAATAGAGGTGAGCATAGCTCCCTCTCCCCCCACAGTAGCACCAGCTTCATAGCAGGGAACTCCCCTACCCACAGCCCCCATAAAGCAACTCAGAAAAGATCAGCCACACATATGTATGCTGGAGCAAAGCAGGGGGGTGATCTTTCACAAGACAGTACAACACAGAATTCCACGAGCAAATCCATGACTTTTCTACCACTGGGCAGCAATTGAGCGACACCACCATGAAACAAATGCTGATGTCGCTGTGAGGGTCAATGCACAGAGACATCATGGAATGTGTCACAAATATCAAAGCAGAAATTGCGGAAGTGGGCAACAGAGTTAATTAAGGAGAACATAAAATGGCTGAATTCGCAATGGCCCATAGCGAACTCATGGATGCACATAATGAAAAGGAGGATGAGATGGAGGCGCTTAAAAGCAAGATGGCAGACTTAGAGGATAGGGCCCGCAGAAATAATGTAAAACTGTGTGGAGTGGACAAATCTGTCCCTCCCTCTGAGCTTTGCCGTTTTGTGCAGCAACTCATATCTACCCTGATTCCCGACACACCAACTGGAGAGATTATTGTGAACTGGGCGCATAGACTGCCCAAACTGCAATATCTACCCGACAAAATCCCACGAGATGTCATCACTCATATACATTTTTACCATGTAAAAGATGACCTTATGCACTTCGCCCGGCAAAATTCTCCATTACCAAACCCATATGCGGCTATCGCAATATATGCTGACTTGTCACAATTTACCATGATGACGTGGAAAAAACTCATACCTCTTACCAAATTACTATGCAATAATCACGTATCATACTTCTGGGGATTTCCAACTAAACTACTTATCATAAAGGAGGGGCGCGCCTTTGCAATGAGATCCCTTGAAGAGGGTTTGCGACTAGCTAAAAATTGGGGATTGCTGCCACAAGACCAAGAGCATGTTATGATTAAATCAACCCCAGGCCGTATTTCTCCTGAATGGAGACAGGTTGATGCAACATGACTCTGCTCAAATGTCTTCCTATGTTAATGTGTTTTTGTTTAAAATTTATTTTGTTTTTATACCACCTGCACCTGCAACCGAAGAGAATGAAGTCACCTATCCTGGAAATATACTCCACCACTGCCAACTGACTCATACCTCATGCTTCTCCAAGAAACACTGGCCTTCCTTATTAACAGGTACTGTCTACTTCTGGCACCTATCACAAGTACAACAACCACTTTTCTATATCACCTTCTTTTACCTGTACAATAATGCTTAAGTTTGTCTCTATGAAAGTCCACGGCCTAAATAGCTCATTTAAAAGACGCACTATGTGGCAAGAGGCTACATCTTTAAAAAGCAATATCCTGTGCATTCAGGAGACACACTTTGTAGAACATAAACAACCTAATTGCACGAATAAGAGATTTCCCCAGCTATTTACTGCCTCTGGTCCTAAGAAAAAGTGCAGAGTTCTAATTACTGTAAGCCAAAATGTGGCCTTCCAGCTTTATGAAGTTATCCGGGATAAAGCAGGAAGATTCATCATACTGGTGTGCAAAGTGAACAATGTAACCTATACCATCGTAAATGTATACGCTCCTAACACTGGCCAATTATCATTTATGCTCTCTCTTAAAAAGAGAGTGGATAAGACTAAAAAGGGACTACTACTATATTGCGAAGTCTTCAACTGTGTGGTAAACAGACAACTGGATTGCTCTTCCCCAAACTTTGCCTTGAGAAGCGAACTGTACCCTTTCTTGCATTCTTCTGACCTATATGATTTGTGGCATTGTGTGAACTCAGCTGAAAAAGATTTTGCTTATTACCCAGTGGCACATCAATCTTATTCACGAATAGACTTATTTGTGTCCGAATTACCACTTCTACAATATGCCATATCAGCAAGAATTCATTCTGTAACTTGGTCTGACCACGCATCAGTTTCCTTGGAAATTAAGCAACAAAATCAAGGTGTACCAATACACTTGTGAAGGGACAATGTTACTATACTAAGGAATCCTACACTTCAGGAGCGGTTGCATGGTCAGATCAATGAATATTTTCAATGTAATGATGTACCAGATACTAATATTTTTTCCCTATGGTGCGCCCACAAAGCATTCTGCAGGGGCTTGTTAATTCAGACAGCTTCTCAGGAAAAGAGGTGGAGAGCTCAAAGACTAAACTGCTAGATGAACTCAAACTACTCAAAACCCAGCACAAATTGACCCCTGACTCCCAGGTCCAAGCGGCATTGTTTCAATGTAGACAGGACATAAGGCCAATTATGATTAATGACCACTAAAAACGTTTGCAGAAATCTAAAGCCACATACTATTCCCAAGGAAATAAAGCTGGCAAAGTTTTTATCCTCATATATACGTAGGAAACAACAACAAGCAAAGCTACCTCACATAATAGAACCAAGTACTAACAAATTGGTGCACCATCCCACTGATATAGCCAATGCCTTTTGCAAGTATTATGAGGGACTATATAATTTAAAATCAGACCCATCTATGGGTCCCACCCACAGAAATTGATGTAAATAAATTCCTACACTCCGTGAATTTGCCAACTGTAGGGGAATCTATACTAGATAGCTTAAATCGTGAAATCGCAGACAAAGGAATTTTTCAAGCTATCCACTCACTACCCCTTAACAAGTCACCAGGAGCTGATGGGTTCTCAGCTGAGTATTATAAGGCTTTTCAGACTACACTAACACCTTATACGAGAAAACTGTTCAATAGCGCGATTGCCTCTGCTTCTTTTCCTGAAGAGATGCTTCAAGCAGTGATAGTGGCCTTGCCCAAGCCGGGGAAGAGACCGGATAATCCAGCGAATTTTAGTCCCACATCACTCTTAAATAGTGATTTAAAAATGTATGCCAAAATCTTAGCTAAAAGATTAGTAGACATAACCCCCCAACTAATGAAATCGGATCAAGTGGGCTTTGTGAAGGGCAGTCAGGCGCCGGATGGTACGGGTAAAATGTATAATTTGCTGAAGGTGGTGGAATCTCGCAAAGTGCCAACAGTGTTCCTGACGTTAGATGCTGAAAAAGCGTTTGATCGGGTTCACTGGGGGTACCTAAGAGCGACAGTAAGTAAATTTGGGCTCCATGGCCCCATCTTCTCTACGCTTACGGCACTTTACACAGCCCCAACAGCATGCGTATACACTTCCAATGCTATGTCCAAAACATTTTTCATTACAAATGGAACCCGACAGGGCTGCCCCCTGTCCCCATTGATTTTTACCCTACTAATGGAACCCCTAGCAGAGGCTATTAGAATGGATAGTTCTATCACCGGCATTAAGGTATCAGATCGAGACCATAAGATCGGCCTTTTTGCCGACGACGTGGTACTAACTTTAACAAATCCGTTTTTTTCCTTGGCAAAGGTTCAGCACTTATTGGATCTTTTTGGATATGTTTTGTACTACAAACTCAATATGTCAGAATCTTCCATCTTGCCTATGTTCATAACTATGAATAGCCTGAATACTTTGAAAGTGAGGTTTCCATTCCAATGGACTACTAGATCTCTTTAATACTTGGGAGTCACCCTCTCCTTCCCTACCGACCTTACATATGAGTGCAACTTTCCCTCTTTAGTAAATATTATTAAAAAAGATTTGGAACATATTACCAGGCATAAACTTTCATGGCTTGAAAAAATTGCGGCCCTAAAGATGACTTAATTGCCAAAAATAATCGACTATTTTTGCACTATCCCTATATGCGTACCAGAATATTTCTTTTCTAACCTCAATAAGATATTTAGGAAGTTCCTCTGGAAAGGTAAAATGGCTAAAATCTTCTTCCCTCTCTTACTTAGACAACGTCACCTGGGAGGAGCAGGGTTTCCAAATATCCGCAAATATTATTATGCAGCTTTACTAGACCAAGCAAAAGCTTGGTTTTGACAGGACACTGACAAGTTGTGGGTACTTATTGAAAGATCAATTGTATCCAATAGAGAGTTAACCTTGCTCTTAATAGAGAAACTTACAGGTAAACCATTATACTACCCAAAATTCCCCTCAATAGATGCCGCGCTCTGTGCTTGGAACGCGCTTCACAAACAGCAAGCTCAAGGTGCACCCCAACCCCATAAAGAAATACCGGTAGGCATGTATGAATTCCTGATTCCCTACCTGAGATTAAATAATGATTCCTTTATCAAAGATATCACATACTCAAAATTGATTTCATCACGACAAAAATCAATAAAGGTCTCCATTGCACCCTATACGCCGAACTGTGGGAATATCTCACAATGTCATACTCAAAACCAAAGGGACTATCTTGGTTTTACTTGAAATTACAGAATGTGCAGACTCCTGCAAAATCATCCAGTGTGCTGAATTGGGAAAAAGATCTTAAGGCTGAGTTCTCTTTGTCAAACTGGAATAAGGCTATCCAGGCTAGTTATAAATGTGCTCACTGTGTGAGCCATTTGGACCAGGCCTTGAAACTATTACATAGGACTTATCTGACTCCTGTGAGACTATCACAAATTTTAAAAAATACTCAAGATTTTGGAGGTCAGTTTATTCACTAATAGCATCTACCACAGGAATCTTTTTACCTTTCAAACCCTCTTTAGCCCTTGTGAATTAAAATATTGAGAAGGTACCTGTTCAACATAGAAGTTTGGCTGACCACATACAGGCCCGGACTGGGACAAAAAATAGGCCCGGGCATTTTAGACTGAGCCGCCCATGACATATTTACTGGGAAGCACGGAGAGCATGAGGGGGAGGGGCGGAGAATGTGGGGATGGTGTGGAGAGCACTGAGGGGCGGGAGAGCACAAGAGGGGGCAGAGAACATGGGGCTGAAGAGCACGGGAGGCAAAGACCA
>BLSH010530461.1:9253-27416 GCA_018402905.1 Glandirana rugosa
CCAGGATTAAACTGTCCACACGGTTACAACCATTTATCTGGTTTACGTGTGACAGACATGACATGTGGACGTAGGTGTACGGACCCCTTCCCCCGGACAGTCCATCCGACATCCTCCAGGTTAATAAAGATTTCGGAGCGTGTGTAGTGATCAAAGAAAAAGCAAATTGGGTCACCTAACTTGTTGTTTTGGACTGTCGAGACCAGTCTCGACGACATGATTACTGGACTACAATCAAGTCACTAGAGGGGACGACAAGAAAACACAAGACTGTCCCCCTACCGGGGGGTGGTCTTGCGAGGTCAGCAGCCTACCTGACAGGCCCCCTTCCCCAGGCATGTGGATGCAGGTGTACAGTACAGACAGTGTGCATTTGGTCTATTTACCAACATTGGCACACCTGTCAAATTAGGACCTGCAGCTGTGTTTGTAAAGCCACTGTGTCCCCATAGAGTAACAGGTGGCTACCAGGGCCGGATTAACATAGGGGCTATTGGAGCTGCAGCTCCAGGCCCCTTCCTTAGGATAGGCCCAGCCTAATGGTGCAAGAGTGAGTCCCTAATACTGCCCAGCCCTGCTCTGTATTCAGTGTACATATGAGTGTTATGTAAATTGCGACAGCATACTTAATTTGTTTTAACAAAAAATAGTTTGCATTTTTAATTTATTTATTTTTATAAAAGGGCCCACCAAAATCCTCAGCACCAAGCCCATGATGCTCTTAATACGGCCCTGGTGGCTCCAGATGCATGAACAAACCACTCATTCACGCAGCCATAGCACTCACTTGAATGAGCCTTGCATTATATATTTTTTACAATTTTACTAATCTTTTTCCACAGCCCTGTTTGGCAGGGGGTCAGTGAAATATGTGGGTCTAAACAGAATCGGCCAAGATTTGAGATTTGAACCATCTGTGGCCGCATATACAGAATCTCCTCTACACTGGATGAACAATGAAGACATGACTGGACAGCAACATTGTCAGTCTGGGGAGAGGGTAATGTTGGGTGCATTAACAGATTTAGATGGACTTGACTAACAAATTTAAGATAACACTTTTTAAACAGTTACAGAAAATGTTTTTTTTTTTCATTTGAGATAACAGTTTTATGCAAATGAATAAAAACCAGCCATTGTAAGCACCCCTGTCAGTGTTATAAGGTTTATCTCAACCCTTAGCTGCCAGGAAATTGAACAACAACAGGTTTACTGGCTGGGGAAACAAGTGAAAATAAAGGAGAAAAATAAAATAAATACCACATGTAAGAACTGTTCAGCTGTGATGTAATACTTTTTTGTGAATGGCTTTGACCACTTGCCGCCCACCCACCGTGAAATGATGGAGGGACGGTGAGGCTCTCGTTCTGGGTGGACATCATGATGACGCACTCGAACGGCTGCTCCCACGCACACTCAGGGGCATGCAGCATGGCAATTGCGGCCGCGCCGTGTTGATAGGACACGACGCGACCCCGATTTCTCTGGAAAGAGCTTCTAACATGGCTCTTTAACCATGTGATCAGCTGTATCTAATCTCATGTAAACATGGAAGTGCCGGTACTCAGCTCTCATCGCCTCACACTGACAGAGTGTGTGGCGAGGAGAGCCAATCAGCGGCTTCTCCTCGCAGAAGATAGCAAGACAGATAATCAGGGCACTGATCATAAGTGCCCTGATTACATTAAAGCACCAGCACTGCCAGCAATCAGTGCCAGCAATCAGTATCCACCAGTGCAAGTAATCAGTGCCCATTAGTGATGCCAGTCAGTGCTGGCTTTCAGTGCCCATCAGTGCTACATATCAGTGCTGCCCATCAATTACATAGTTACATAGTCAGTGAGGCTGGAAAAAGACACAAGTCCATCAAGTCCAACCCATGTGTGTGTTTGTTTGTTTTTGTTTTGTTTTTTTTATTTATTTTTTTGTTTTTGTTTTTTTATTTTTTTTCATTTTTTTTTTTTTTTTTGCAGTGTTGCTCATCAATGCCTATCAGTGCACCCATCAATGCCTACCAGTGCCATCCATCAGTGCTGCCTATCCGTGCGCACAAGTGCCATCTGTCGATGCCCATAAGTGCCACCAATCAATGCCCACCAATACCACCAATCAATGCCCACCAATGCCTCCTATCAGTGCCCACTGGTACCACCCATCAGTGCCGCCTATCAGTGCTCATCAGTGCCACATATCCGTGCCACCTATCAGTGCCCATAAGTGCGGCATATTAGTGCCTCCTCATCAGAGCCACCTAATCAGTGCCCATAAGTGCCACGTGACCAGTGCCACCTCATCAGTGCCTATCAGTGCAGCCTCGTCAGTGCATATCAGTAAAGGAGAAAAAATATTTATTTACAAAATTTACTGACAGAAACTAAAAAATAACTTTTTCTTCACAATTTTTGGGGTTTTTTTGTTTAGTAAAAAATTAAAAGCCCAGCAGAGATTAAATATCACCAAAAGAAAGCTCTATTTGTGTGAAGAAAATGAAAATAATTTCACATGGTTACAGTGTAGTATGACCTTGCAATTGTCATTCAAAGTGTGACAGCGCTGAAAGCTGAAAAATGGCCTGGGCAGGAAGGGGGTGAAAGTGCCCAGTATTGAGGTGGTTACTACTGTTTGAAGCTTTAATAAACAGAAGTAATGAACAGCCTTCATAGAACTCATCCTGAATCTGGGGTCCCCAGTACAATCACAGTATAATTCCATATTGTTAAAACTTGTGTAAAGGACTACAGAATACACCAACATACAGCATAAACTTGAAATTTCACTGCAATACATAATTAAAATGTAATACAGAAAATTAACAGAGCTGTGTCAACTGAAAAGGTTATTTATACCAAAATGTTTTCTTTGTTTTATAATAATAAATAGTCTGTTCAGGTTCATACAATGTACCATCCAAGCATTGGGATCTTTAGCCCTTTGTTAGGATAGATAAGGGGAAATCTACGAAGACTGGAGCACTCAGAATCGGGAGATACTGTGCATAGTAACCAATCAGCTTCTAGATTTTATTGTCAAAGCTTAATTGAACAAGGTGAATTTAGAAGCTGATTGGTTACTATGCACAGCTGCACCATATTCTGTGTGCACCAGAATTAGTAAATATATGTTAGGGCTTCCAAAAAAGGAATACGGGGTAGATAAATGTAACCTTTATTCTGGTTTATTCCCTCTCCATTATTAAAATGTTAATGACATTGAGTGGAAGCAATTGTCCAATAAAATTACTAAAAACATGCTCTTTGTTAGGTAAATGAAATCCTTTTAGCAAATCAAAAGCCGCTGCATGCTAGAAAATGGTCATGAAATGTATATAAGGTGAGACAAAGCTCAGTCAGTACATTGGATTTTCAGGAGAAAAAGTCACGGAGACATCTCTATACTACACCATTCCAGGTAACTTTATATTTGATAATTGTAAATTTGTGTTACTTGTTGGTATTTGTTTATATTGATAACTGTATCTTAGTTCGGATGTATTATGGACTTTTTAAAACACTTATATATATATATATATATTTGTTTACCTTGAATTTTTAGGGTTTTTTTTCTCTCAACAGGGTTACTTTACTAAAGAAGTATAGAATGTTTACTTTGCAAAGATAATTTTCACTTGGCATAGTAAGGTGAGAAGGAGCTAGGTAAAAAAATATTTTTTTAGAGATTACCCAATGAGATGCAAGTAGAATAATAAAAAAAAAAGAAATGATGGACTGGATGATGGACGTCAGCACTGCTTCCCCACATTCACTAAACTTGTCTACAAAGTGAATTTTTATTTATCTTAGTGGATGAGGTGAAGCTTTACTGACTTCCATCATCCAATATTCACTAGAATAGGTGAAAGTTCACTGTATAAAGTGAACATGTGGCACTTCTGTAGGAAAACAACCCTATTGTCTTGTGTTGCTGTAGTTGTGAACAAACAGGCTGGGCTAGGATTTATCTAGGATAGAAATATATCACTCAGGTCTTGGTTACCTCGTGATAATGGTGAATATTATCTCCAGGAGAAAATTTTCACTACAGAGTAATATTATGTATGTTGTTTTGATCAGTTTGTTCTGTAAGGAAAAACACCATTTGCTCAATCTTTTTAATATTGATAGGTTTTGACAAAGCACTCTTGGAAGTGTGAAATGTGTCAACCTTGCCATCCCCCCCCCCCACCCCCCGCTTGTATCCCCCATTTTATTTTTCAATAAAAGAATCTGCGTTTTATCGGTAAGTGTGCTGCCATTCTGGATTCTTCTTCTCACAATATTATGTATGCTGTTTTGATCAGTTTGTTCTGTAAGGAAAAACACCATTTGCTCAATCTTTGTAATATTGATAGATAATAACACTTAATTTTTACCCTCCAGAAACGCACCTGGTTTTTTCATTTTATGCATTTTGGTTACTCCTGTGGTATTAAAAAAAAACTGTGAAAACAATCTGCACAGATAATAATAAAGGTCCATAAATGCATGAAAAAGTAAATAAAACAAATGCATGAAAAATAAAAGTAAAATTAGAAAGTCAAAAGTGGATGCTGCTAACTCCAAGTGCTTTTCACCTCACTACAACATAATATATAACATCCTCCACAATGTAGTGGTTATAGCTGCTGACAATAATCGCTTTAAAAATCCAACATGTGGGATGCATCCAAGTTGATCGATCAAACAACTTGGATACAATCAGCTTGCCCATACATGGTTAGAATCCCAGCTGTTCCAAGCTGAACCAAATGAGTTTCACATTGGCTGTGGCCGGATTTACAGAATCTCCACTCCACTGCAGGAGCAATGAAGACATAATTTGACAGCAGCATTGTCAATCTGGGGAGAGGGTACTGTTAGGCGCATTATCAGATTTAGATGGACTTGACTAACAAATTTAAGAGTTTTTAATCAGTTACAGCCACAGTTTCTTTTTTCTTTTGGGAGAAAAGTTTTACATAAATGAATAAAAGCCAACCATTATAAGCACCCCAGTCAGTGTTATAAGGTTTATCTCAACCCTCAGCTGCCAGGAAATTGAAAAATAACAGGTTTATAGGCTAATGAAACAAGTGAAAATAAAGGACAAAAATATACCTAATGCAGCCACCACATGTAAGAACTGTTAAGCTCTGATATAATACATTTTTGTGTATGGCTTTAATACGGCTCTAAGCTTTAAAAAAACAAAAAACTTAAGAAGTTAATAGCTTTCATAGACCTTATCCTGAATCTGGAGTCCCCGGTACAATCACAGTATAATTCTGTATTGTTAAAACTTGTGTAAAGGACTGCAGAGGACTTAACACCAACATATAAACTTGAACTTTGACAGCAATATATAGTTAAAATGTCATAACAGATAATGGGAGATTTACTAATACTGGTGCACACATAATCTAGTGATGCTGTGTATTGTAACCAATCAGCTTCTAGTTTTCTTGTCAAAGTTTAATAGAACAAGCTGAACTTAGAAGCTGATTGGTTACCATGTACAGCTACACCAGATTCGGTGTGCACTGGTCTTAGTAAATGCCCCATATGTTAGGGCTTCCAAAAAAAGGAATGAGAGGTAGGGATGCCAAACAGTTTGAGCCGCCAGAGATTTCTTTAACATGCTAACCACCAATGGTTAATATTATATTACTGTCCATAAAACATAAATAATACTGGATGTAAGAAAGAAGAAAAACTTTTTGCAAGAGGATACAAAGCAGTATTGTGCAGCAACACATACCGCTTTCTTATTCTTTGCAAGGCCAAATAAGAACCCTGAGTGTTGAAGAAGTCAGGGCTTTCCTTCTTGATATTTGCTTATATTGTTCATCATATTTAAATAATAACTTACGGTTGAGCAGCGGGCAGTGTGCACCCAGCTCTTGGATTTAAATAAAAGAAAGGTCCATCATTTCACGTAGAAATTTCAAAAAGACCACATAAGTATCTGTTGACAATTGTCACTGACATTAAAATAAGGGGGGGGGGGACTTAACAATGGTATCTATTTAATCAATTATGTATTTTAAATAAAGCCTTTACTGGTGTATTCCCACTCCAATATTAAAATGTTAATGGCTTTGAGTGGAAGCAATTGTCCAATAAAATTACTAGAAACATGCCCTTTGTTAGGTAAATTAAATCCTATTAGCAAATCAAAAGCTGCAGCATGCTAGAAAATGGTGATGAAATGTATATAAGGTGAGACAAAGTTCAGTCAGTACATTGGATCTTCAGGAGAAAAAGGTTTTACTGAGACGTCTCTATACTACACCATTCCAGGTAACTTTATATTTGATAATTGTATATTTGCGTAACATGTTTTTTTATATTGATAACTGTATCTTAGTTAGGATGTACTATGGACAACACTGTTGCATTTTGCAATCTTTTATAGTAATTATATTAACCATTTCACCCCAGATGGTTTTACCCCCTTCATGACCAGGCCATTTTTTGCAATACCGCACAGCTTTAACTGACAATTGCACGGACGTGCGAAGTTGTACCCAAATAAAGTTAATGTCCTTTTTCCCCACAAATAGAGCTTTCTTTTGGTGGTATTTGATCACCTCTGCGGTTTTATTGAGTAAAATGAGTAAAAAAAGAGCGACAATTGTTGAAAAAAAAAACAATATTTTTTACGTTCTGCTATAAAACATATCCAATAAAAAAATGTATAAAATCGAATTTCTTCATCAGTTTAGGCCAATATGTATTCTGCTACATATTTTTGTAAAGAATATACCAATAAGCGTATATTGATTGGTTTGCACAAAAGTTATAGCGTCTACAAATGATGGGATATTTTTTATGGAGTTTTTATTTATTTATTTTTTACTAGTAATAGTAGCGATCAGCGATTTTTAGTGGGACTGCGACATTGCAGTGGACAAATCGGACACCTAACTGACACTTTTATGGGGACCAGTGACATTATTACAGTGATCAATGCTAAAAGTATGCACTGTACCTGTGCTAATGACACTGGCAGGGAAGGGGTTAACACCAGGGGCAATCAAAGGGTTAAGTGTGTCCCTAGGGGGTGCATGCTAACTATTTGGGGGATGATTTGACTGGGGAAACAAAGAGATCCATGTTCCTGCTTAGTAGAAAAACAAAAGATCTCTCTCTTTCCCTCTGACAGAACGGCGATCTGCCTCTTTCGAGAAAGATCGCAGGTGGCCAGCGGACACACTGATTGGCTCCCCCCCTGGCCAATAAGCACACAATCACACCTCCAGCAGTACACCCTGCCTCCATAGCTACTGCACAAAACAAAGTATAGGTATGTAGTTTCAGGCAGTTGGGCCACCTTGCCTGTATAAAGTGAACAACTCTTTAGGAAAACAACCCTACTGTCTTTTGTTGTTGTATTTGTAAGCAAACTGGCTGAACTAGGAAATACCTAGGATACAAATTGTATCACTCAGATCCTGGTTACCTAGTGATACCATCACATAATTTCAAAACAATATAATGATCCTTCAATAAAGTTGTATTCCCTCATCATGGTGGTGGAGGAAATACGGCATTATCAGATATTGAAGGACAATTATATTGTTTTGAATTTATTATTCTCACATTATGTGATGGGATTGCACTGCATCTTGGAAGATGTTATATATACCGTGGTATTACGCCAAAAAACAAAAACATGTAATATATTGCACCAGTCATTAAATGTGGTGACTGTAGTAGTCTTTGTTTTTAAGGGATTTTGTTTTATTTTCAACTTGTGATCTGACCAACAACACAGTTCCTGTCTTAAGTCGGCCATAGATGGTGCGTTTTTCTTTCCTGCAACCACGGATTGCAGAAAAGAAATTTACCTAATTTCCCCTCATCAACATAGTCGGTGTTGATGGGAGAATTTCTCCCATGGAGCTATTGTGTTCTTCTGGCAGGGGTGGGGGCACAAGGAGCTGTCCCTGCCGAGATAAAATATAGCGATTATTGCTAACGGCTATAGCCACTGCCAATAATTGCTTTCAATATCCAACATACTGGATGTACACAAGTTGATCGATCAAACAACGTGGGTACAATCAACTTGCTCATACGCGGTTAGAATCTCAGCTGTTCCTTGCTTTACCGGCCAAGACTTAAACAATCTGTGGCCAGATTTACAGTATCTCCTCTCCAATTGAGGAGCAATGAAGACACAATTGGCCAGAAGCATTGTCAGTCTGGAGAGAGGGTGGTGTTGGGTGCAATAACAGATTTAGATGGACTTGACTAACAAATTTAAGATATCACTCTTTTAACACTTAACATTTTACACAAATGAATAAAAGCCGACTATTGTAAGCACTCCTGTCAGTGTTATATGGTTTATCTCAACACTCTGCTGCTAGGAAATTGAAAAATAACAGGTTTACTGACAGATGAAACAAGTGAAAATAAAGGACAAAAATATGACTAATGCAGCCACCACATGTAAGAACTGTTAAGCTGTGATATAATACATTTTTGTGTATGGCTTTAAAAAACTAGTTTAAAAAGTTAATAGCCTATATAAAACCCATCCTGGGTCTGGAATCCCTGGTGCAATCACAGTATAATTCCATATTGTTAAAACTTGTGTAAAGCACTACAGAGGACTTGACACCAACATACAGTATAAACTTGAAATTTGACAACAATATATAATTAAAATGTAATATAGAAAATTAACAGAGCTGTGTCAACTGAAAAGGTTATTTATTTAAGTATTTTCATTGTTTTATAATAATAAATAATCTGATCAGGTTTATACAATGTACCATCCAAGCATTGGGATCTTTAACCCTCTATTAACCTCCCTGGTGGTATGATTATGTCAGATTTTTTCGTCTCAAAGTGGTACATTTTTTCACATAGAAATTTGGTGTTTTATATTGTAAGCCTGTAATTCTTAGGAAAAACGAATTTAAGACAAGAGTCTAGTAGACATACCAGTTATGATAAAGTTTGAAATAACATAATCATAAATTATAATATATATGAAAAAAATATATAATATAATAAATAACTATAAATAATTATCAAAAATAATAATATGATAATAATAAAATGTATTCAATAATGTAATCTAGCCAAAAACACTGAAATTTGCTCAGTTGCAGAATTGTTGCTGTCATCGCTTTCAGTGTCTGATGACGAATTTCCCCAAAAATCAGTATCACTCAATTCTGAAAATGATTCTTATTTACTATCGGTGTTTTCTAGCTGATCAAAAACTGCTTTTGACATAAAGGGACGCTTTTTGGATGCCATGGACGTTCTCAAGTTTCTAGGCAGAAAGAATGACAGGGCACTGGACAAAGCACTAGGGACAAAGGGGATGTGAAATGATTTGATACAGTAATGTAATCTTACAGATTACAGTGTACTGTATGTGTTATGTGTGTTTCACTTTTTGACTTTCCCGCCAGGCTCTGCCCCCGTGCGACGCAACGCTCGCAGAGAACAGAGCCCGGCATCACACAGGCATCGGGCGGAGGACACAGCCCGCAGACACAGCGGGGGGACATCGCTGGATCCAGGGGACAAGGTACGTAACCCAGCCTTGGATCCAGCGATGCAATCCCAAGTGTGGCTCGGGGTTACCGCCATTTGCAGTTAAAACTCTCCCCGAGCCACACTCGGGAATACCATCAAGGAGGTTAAAACAGATAAGGGCAGATTTACTAAGACTGGTGCACATTGTAACCAATCAACGTCTAGGTTTTCTTGTCAAAACTTAATAGAACAAGCTCAATTTAGAAGTCCATTCATTACTATGCACAACTACACCAGATTCTGTGTGCACCAGTATTAGTAAATGTCCTATATCTTAGGGCAGGGGTAGGCAACCTGGGGCCCTCCAGCTGTTGCAGAGCTACAAGTCCCACCATGCCTCTGGGAGTAATTGTAACTGCCAGTCTTGCAATGCCTCATGAGGAATGTAGTTCCACAGCAGCTGGAGGTCTACTGGTTGCCTACCCTTGTGTTAGGGCTTCCAAAAACAGGAATGAGAGGTAGGGACGCCAAACAGTTTGAGCCGCCAGAGATTTCTTTAACATGCTAACCACCAATGGTTAATATTATATCACTGTCCATAAAACAAATAATATTGGATGCAAGAAAGAAGAAAAACTTTTTGCAAGAGGATACAAAAGCAGTATTGTGCAGCAACACATACCGCTTTCTTATTCTTTGCAAGGTCAAAATAAGAACCCTGAGTGTTGAGAAGTCAGGGCTTTCCTTCTTGATATTTGCTTATATTGTTCATCAGATTTAAATAATAACTTACAGTTAAGCAGCGGGCAGTGTGCACACAGTTCATGGATTTAAACAAAGGAAAGGTCCATAGTTTCAGTTAAAACTTTAAAAAAAGACCACAAAGTATCTGTTGACAATTGTCACTGACATTAAAATAAGGGGGAAGGTAAGGCTGGTATCTATTTAGCCAATTATACACTTTAAATGTAACCTCTATCTTGATATATTCCCTCTTCATTATTAAAATGTTAATGACTGAGATCCTAAATGGAAGCAATTGTCCAATAGGATTACTGGGAACATGTCCTTTGTTAGGTAAATTAAACCCTTTTAGCAAATCAAAAGCCGCTGCATGCTAGAAAATGGTGATGAACTGTATATAAGGTGAGACAAAGCTCAGTCAGTACATTGGATTTTCAGGAGAAAAAGGTTTTACTGAGACGTCTCTATACTACACCATTCCAGGTAACTTTAAATTGTATAATGTTACATTTGTGTTACATTTTGGTCTCTTTTATATTGATAATTGCATTTTAGGTTTGATGTATTACAGACTCTTTAAAACTTTCTTGTATTTGGCAATCTTTTCTATAAATTGGATTAAACATTGGTAGATGTCTTTGTTATTTTTTGTTTACATTGACTTTTTCGGTCTTTTTTTCTCTCTCAAAGGGGTTCATTTACTAAGGAAGTAGAGCATGTTTACTTTACAAATCAAATTTTCACTTCTATAATGAATGAGATGAAGATAAGTAAAAATTTGCTTTTCGATTATTACCCAATGAGGTGCAAGTAGAATAAAACAAAAAGGAATTCTGCTTGCTCATGATTGGATGATGGAAGACTGCACAGTTTCCTCTCATTCACTTGTTGAATTTTCACTTAGCTTAGTGGATGAGGTGAAGCTGTACTGACTTCCATCATCCAATATTCACGGAAATAAATAAAAATTCACTGTATAAAGTGAACATGTGCCACCCCTTTAGGAAAACAACCCTACTGTCTTTTTTTGTTGTATTTGTGAGCAAACAGGCTAAGCTAGGATTTATCAAGAATAGAAATGTATCACTCAGGCATGGTTACCTAGTGATAATGGAAAAACACAATTTGCTCAATATGTTTAATATTTCTAGATAATAGTGCTTAACTATTATTATTCAGAAACATGCCCGTTTCTTCCATTTGATCAATCTTGGTTACTCTTAAAGTGGTATTACACAGGAATGTAATATATTGCATTTTACCAATCATTAAATGTGGTGACTGAAGGAGGTTTTTTATTTTTTTCCCCTTTATTTTCACCTGGTGATCTGACTGACAAATACTACCCAATTAAACAGCAGCACTTTCACTCTGGGTGGAGGATAGTGTTAGGTGCATTAACAGATTTAGATCTGACCATTGTAAGCACCCCTGTCAGTGTTATATGGTTTATCTGAACCCTAAGCTGCCAGGAAATATAACAGGTTTAATGGCTGTGAAATAAGTAAAAATAAAGGACAAAATATAACAAATGCAGCCACCGCATGTAAGAACTGATAAGCTCTGATATAATACGCTTTTGTGTATGGCTTAACTACTGCTTTAAAAATAGCATATAAAGAAAAAATATTATACAGTATACAATTGCAACACAAGTCATATTGTAATCAAATAATATTAGAAATTACCTTTCCTTTTCAATCTGTAGTGCTGTAATTTTCTGAAAATGCAATGCAATATGGCTACCTTGAGGTGTTCTGTACACAGAATGTGTACAGAATGGCCCCCAGAAATGTACTTTCCTGCTTGTGGGATTGGCTCACCAATTTTCCCAGTAGTCTGCACTAAGATACAAGTCAGATTTCAGACATCCCCTGGAATAAAAATGTCATTTTTGGTGAGATACTCCCAATAGGAACACAGCTAAAGGAATGCAGGCCCAACAGCTTTCCTCATTAGTGCCCTGCAGGTGCACAGCTGATTTATAATGATGAAACCACTCCCATTAGACTCACTTTCCCACATGCACACAGAGAAACACATGGATTTATTCAGAATAACAAAAGGTAGGAATCTGCAAAAAAGTTTGTTAAAATCCTTGTAATGCACATAGATCACCCAGAGGGGAAAGTTTTTTTCTCAACAAAGTGGAGTTAAGCTTTAAGATTTAGAAAACGAAAAACGTTAATTTAGATCCCATGCTGAATCTGGAGTTCCCGGTGCAATCACAGTATGATTCCAAACTGTTAAAATATACTACAGCAGACTTAACACCAACATATAAAGGTGAAATTTGACAGCAATATATAATTAATATATAATTAAAATGTAATGCAGAAAATTAACAGAGCTATGTCTGCAGAAAAAGGTTATTTATACCACAGTATTTTCATTGTTTTGTACTAATAAATAATCTGTTCAGGTTCAATGTACCATCCAAGCATTGAGATCTTAAACCCATTGTTAGGATAGACAGGGGGAGATTTACAAAGACTGGTGCCTACAAAATCTGGTGCAGCTGTCCATAGTAACCAATTGGCATCTAGGTTTTATTGTCAAAGCCTGAGGCTCGGTTCACACCTAGGTAACTTGCAATCCAACTTGTGTCGCCCCAAGTTGCCCCAAGTCGAATGACATCCAAAATCTCATTGAAAAGAATGGGAGCCATCTTAATATACAATACTGAAGTCACTCCGACTTCAAGGCGACTTCAGAAAAGGTTCCTGTACCATTTCAAAGCGGCTTCTATCCGACTTGTGCCCATAGAATTCAATGGAAGTCACCTCCAAGTCAGATTCCCATCTATATTGAAGCGACTTTATGGTTTAAAAGAAAATCATTTTTGAAGGCAACCCCCTCCCTCCCTTCTGTGATTGGCCACAGGCAAAGCCGCCTGGCATGGAGTTGCGTTGTAAATTGCCCAAAATCGAGCTGAAGTCACGCTGAAGTTGCCCCCCAAGTCGGATCGCCTAGGTGTGAACCAAGCCTGATTGAACAAGCTGAATTTCCAAGCTGATTGGCTACTATGCACAGCTGCACCAAATTCTGTGTGTCAGTCTTAGTAAACCCCCCCCCTTGTGTTCAAATCTAGTTTACAATTGATGAGATCTGACAGCACAGACAGAGGTAGTTATGGAAATCATAACACTCCCAACCCCTTCCCCATTAACAGTACATAGAAGGGGAAGATAACTAGGTTTTCTAAGCAAGCAAAAAAGTGAGCAGAATTTTTTGCTCATATTTATGTTTTGCTATGTGAATGGGTACATGTATTAAACACAGTATAACATTTTTTACAATTTGGGTTTAAAATTGGAAATGTGCTTTAAGATTTAGATACTCTTAAGAGTAACTTTTTTACAACTGGTAAAAATGAACTACTATTTAAGACTTATTCTGAAAATATTTTATAGGTAAACAGATCGTCATCAACACACAATGAGTCAAGTAGGAGACAAGTTGTATCAATGCTCCGAATGGCAGGAAAGTTTTATTCAGAAGTCAAAACTCAGCGTTCCCCAGAGGAGTCACACCGGAGAGAAACCATTTACATGTTCAGAATGTGGCAAGTGCTTTTCAGAGAAGGCATCTCTTGCTAAACATGAAATGATTCACACAGGAGAGAAGCCATTTTCTTGCTCAGAATGTGGCAAATGCTTTTCACAGAGGTCAACTCTTGTTCAACATGAAAATATACACACAAGAAAGAAGACATTTTCTTGCTCTGAATGTGAAAAAGTGTTTATATGGAAGACATCACTAATCAGCCACCAGAGGATTCACACAGGAGAGAAGCCATTTAATTGTCCAGAATGTGACAAGAGCTTCTTACGAAAATCTAATCTTATTCAACACGAGAAGACTCACACAGGAGAGAAGCCATTTAAATGTTCAGAATGTGGCAAGTGCTTTTCCCAGAGGGCACATCTTGTTCGACATGAAAATTTTCACACAGGAGAGAAACTATTTTCTTGCTCTGAATGTGAACAAGTGTTTTTATGGGAGAGATCACTAATCGATCACCAGAGGATTCACACAGGAGAGAAGCCATTTTTTTGCTCAGAATGTGACAAATGCTTCCGTTCGAAGAATACTCTCATTGCCCACCTGCAGACACACACAAGAGAGAAGCCCTTTAAATGTTCAGAATGTGGCAAGAGCTTTTCAAAGAGGGCATATCTTAATCGACATCAAAATATTCACACAGGAGTGAAGCCATTTTCTTGCTCAGAATGTGAACAAGTTTTTACATGGAAGTTATCACTAATCAATCACCAGAGGATCCATATAGAGGAGAAGTCTTACATATTTTCAAAATGTGACTGATGTTTCTTTGATGATACATGTTATTTGACACCAAAAAAACAAAGACGTTCTAGAGAAAATTCCATCCATCTCAAACCCTGAAACCTTTTATTAACCTGTCAAATCATGTGCCAATTAATCCTTAGAATGACCAAAGTATGAGAGAAAGAACTTAAATGGGAACTTTACCTAGCTAAGTTCCAGAAATTCATGCATTTTTTTAAAATAAATTTTGGTCAAGAAGATCCTACATATTGGTGTCCATTTATGAAACAGAGAAGAGCCGAGATCCTGATGATCACATCTGATATCTTAGGTATACCAGTTTATGAAGCTGAGATGAGGAGTGGAGAGCATGTTCTTAACTTCTTATCACAGGACACACCCTTCTGTCATTCACTTTTACACAGATGGCTGGTTTATGAAGGTCAGATCTGAAGATCTCACTGGCCATCTCTGTAAAATATCTCTGTCCCAGATTCTCGAACTCAGAGATGGAGAATTTGGGTGAGAAGCTGCTGTGATGTGAGGAAAAAGGCTTTTTTCTTCCTCATATCAGCACCACTGAGGTTAAAGATTGATATAAATAATATCTATATGGGGGCGCATGCGCGAAGCCGTCCATGCTGGTCGCATAGGATCGGAGCTCCGCACCCAGGGAGGACGCCGCGGCTAACACCAACGATACCGGGCAACCACTCACAGCCACTTGCACAGCCTAACCCCTTGCAACACCCGAGCACCTAAGGGAATGGTCCTCGGAGGCCCCCGCAGCATGGTCAAGGCGAAAACCATACGCGAGGCCCTGGCTCAGGCCTCCTCCAAAATGGCGGCGGACGCCGCGAGACGAACGAGCGGTTCATCCCAAAGATCCCCACGGAAGCCACAGGCAACACACAGAGACGAGGGCGAATCTGAAGGTGAGACCATGTCTACCCCCACACTCTCCCAGCCCCAAGATTCTCAGGCTGCCCTAATGGCGCAATTCGAGCGGATGCTCCACAGGGCCCTTAAACAGACTTCAGAACAAATAACTGACCACCTCACAAGGGAGATCAGGGAGCTAGGCCACCGCACAGAGGAGCTGGAGCAGAGGGTGGATGATATCGAAGCTAATATAAATAACCAGTCTGAAGAGGTTGCACTTTTGAAAGAGGAAAATCTCTCTCTTCAACTACAATTAGAGGAATTTGAGAACCGGGCCAGACGTTCTAACGTCCGCATTAGGGGGATCCCTGAGTCTGTCTTAGACTTGCAATCCACCGTTACAGCCCTGTTTCAGGAACTCATGCCCTCCATCCCCATAAAGCGCTTGGAAATGGACCGAGTCCACAGGACCCTAGCTCCCAAGAAGGATGAGGGACCCCCGCGCGACATAGTCGCAAAGATGCATTACTACAAAACAAGAGAACAACTTCTCCAAGCAGCCAGACAGAAAGACTCCCTCCACTTTCAAGGATACACATACCAGCTCTTCGCTGACATCTCCCAGGCCACCATAGCGAAGAGGAGAGCATTGAAACCACAGCTGCAGGTGCTGCAGGAACATCACATCACTTACACCTGGGGTTTCCCATTTTCCATACGATTCACATACAAGGGTCGTAAACATACGTGTAAATCCCAGGCTGACTTATGCTCTCTCCTCCAGGATCTACAACTTGCCCCCCCAGATTCAAGCCAAAAGGCTCAACGCAACAGACGACGTTCTGCCTCCAGTTCTCCACGCAAGACCCACCCATCTACCTCCACAGGAGAAGATCGCAACCTGCACAAAAGAGGCAGATTTGCCCCCATCATGTCCGAACAAGCAGATTCCATGGACTGAGGTACTTTATTAATGTCTCTTATCACACTGATTCATCTGGGAATCACCATACCCTGCCTACTGACAGTCCACACTTTAACCACCAACTATTAGTGCCTTTGGACTCGAAACTACTTTCCCTACACACGATTCCAGGATTGGCCATGAGTAAATTTCCCTGAACTGCATCAGGACATGCCAGGACCCCATAATCTGTGGTTACCTCCCTCTCATAGTCAACCAGGAATGGGATTATTTACTATGTAAACTTCGAAAGCATCTCTTGAATAAGGCCAATCATCTGCCTCACCCTCTGGACTGGCATTACGCCACTTGGTCTCGTTTCCCCAACTTAATATTTGAAACTGTTTGGTTTTGTTCTGTTTAAATCAACCCTCGGACACTTAATGGTTAAGCAAAACGTTTTTCCACTTTGCAATTGTTTGTGGTTCATATTTGGTTATGGTAACTGTATTAACACTTGACTTCGCAGCTACCTCCATAGACTAACTTAGTCTCCGGTTTATGAGCTATTTGGTCCATGGACGAATATGCTCACTCACCCTATTTCACCCAACAGTCCCAAACATGAGATATCAATCCTACTACCTAGAATCACCTCCTGATAAGCACCTTTGTTTTTAATCACTCGTAATTCTCCGTGACTCATACTCCATATACCCCTAGTCACCCTGCATGTTAGAGGTTTGGTTGCCTCCACATTACTAACCCCACTCAAATAGCCGCAGGCACTCCCTGGTCCCCAATGCTACCCCCCATTGTTACTTGGTGGGCTCAGGCTTGAACCCCCCAACTAACTACACTAGTCCTCTGGGATTTCTTAGTCCCTCAGGCCGTATAGGTTCTACCTTTCCCTCCCCCACTGTTTCTAACATCTCCGCAGGCTCATGCACCACATTCTCACTACTACCCTACCCTCTTCTCACCCTCCCCACCCTCCTCTTCCCTCTTCTCCTTCCCCCGGGGAGACTTCACGCTCTAATATGCTATTAACCTTAACAGGGTGTATCCCTGACACTCCATTACAATGGCCCCTTGAATTTTTTGACTCTTAACGTTCAAGGACTCAACGTACCTCAAAAGAGGACAAAGGCTTTCCGCTCCTTTGCCTCTCTTGCTGCACATGTTGTGTTGCTGCAAGAGACACATTTCACTCAACACTATACCCCTAAATTTTTTCATCATTCCTACCCTCAGGTTTATACGGCCTCAGCCACTAAAAAGCAGAGAGGAGTACTCATAGCCTTTCATCGCAGAGCACCTTTCACGCTATCCAAAGAAATCAAAGTTCCCGAGGGTAGATACTTAATATTGATTGGCCACCTCCTCGAAACTGAAGTCACCCTTGTAGCATAATATGCCCCCAACAAGAGACCCTCCTCCTTTATGTCACATTTATTCCACATTTCTGCCCAACACAGGCAAGGTACACTCATCCTTGGCGGGGACTCCAACCAAACTATCTACCCCTTTCTTGATAAATCCCCTAGTGGCCCAAGTCTCAGCTCCAAAAAGGAATCTCTTGAACACCTATTATTATCTCACTCCCTCATCGACACCTGGAGGGAAGCTAATCCTATCCGCAGACAATACACTCACTATTCCCATCCTCATAAAGTTCTCTCTCGCATCGACCACATTCTGATCGATACATGCTCCACACCCTCTCTTATTTCCTCCTTCATAGCCCCCTGCTCCTGGTCGGACCATGACGCAGTCATTACCTCATTGACGTCCTTGATCCCATCACAAATTGAAAGGACGTGGAGCTTAAACGACTCGATTCTCGCTAATCCCTCTCACAGGGCAG
>BLSH010530462.1:7736-23753 GCA_018402905.1 Glandirana rugosa
TTGTTTCTGAGGTTGCGGAGGTCTAATGAATGCGATACGAAATGGGCCGGTTTGAGGCTCATTGTCAGTCCCCTGTCCAGAGAAAGAAACTTTGCCGGCGACTCCGACGGCTGACCGACCTAGTGTTGCTTGTTTTGGACGCTTTATCCGGGGTTCAACTGTCCCCTCTTCTGGTGATTTTCCCACGATTGAGTCTTCCGTTCCTTCAAATTGAGGAGTATACTGGTAGATCTAAAGTTACGGTTTGGAAACCCTACTCAATTACTAGAGTAGCAGTCGCACGGTTGGAGGCCAGGAGATCCACATATGGTGTGAACTGGCCGAAGACCTGAATTACACCAATAGGTTTAACCAGGTGTCAAACCATCTCTGCTTCTGAGATGCAGTCTACAAACCAACGGGACAACCGTTTTCAAAACAACCGTATACACCTAGAGGACCGGAGGTTGGCACGCTGACGATGAGATCATTAACTCATCCCAAAGGTTTGGCATTGAAATCTAGATGGTCATATGAGGAGTTAAACTTCCTTGCCTTCTGAGTTAGCACCCTTTTAGTGGTCTTCTCCCCTGTCAACTTGGGGCCTATTTCGCAGGTTTTGTTCGTTGTGATCCAGCCAGTCGGCAGCCTCAGCGGCCGTTTCAAAGAAAGAGACCTGTCCCCTGACTGTTACTCGGAGTTTGGCCGGGTAAAGCATAGCGTAAGTAATCTGGAGGCGTTGGAGTCTTTGTTTAACATCTGTGAATTTTAACCGTTTGCGTTGTACTTCAGCCGAGAAGTCTGGATAAAAAGAGATTCTACTACCATTGTATTGAATAGCACCCCTTTCTCTCGCCAGACGAAGGATCACCTCTCTGTCTCTGTAGTTTAATATCCTGGCCAACATGGACCGGGGTCTGTTCCCAGGTGGTGGTGGGCGCGGTGGAGTGCGGTGGGCCCGCTCCACAGCGAATAGAGGAGAGAAGGCCTCCCGGCCAAAAGTGTCCAGAAGCCAGTCCTCCACAAATGATGTGGGATCTCGGCCCTCAACCTTCTCCGGTAGGCCCACAATGTGCACATTATTACGCCTCAAGCGGTTCTCAATGTCATCCGTTTTGGCAGTATTCAGTGCGGCCTGTTGTGCAGCAGCTCTAGTGTCTCTAACCAGGGGTGGTAATTGGTCCTCCATGTCGCTAATTCTGCCCTCCGCTGCAGTAGTGCGCTCTCTAATCTTTTGGAGATCTTGGCGCAGCAAGGAGACTGACTCTGCTAGCCCCCCAAACTGTGTCTTCAGGTCATCCACTGCCGCTGTACATTTGTGCACCGCCAGTAAAATATCAGATAGTGTAGGCTGGGTGTTTTCCTCTCCAGGGCCCTCCATATGATTTGCACTGAGGCCCAGTGAAGTGTCTAAGGGCAGCGTGTCATCCTGCCCCCCCACCTCCATGTCTTCAGTCTGGGTGTTAGGTGTGGAATGTACCGCGGCTGATACCCTCTGTGTGTAGAAAAGCATGTCCCGGGGTTGCTCTTTAGGGTTTTTAGGAGGCTTAGATTGCTTACCCTCTCGCTCCTGCGGTTTGTCAGCGCCACGAGGAGCGCGCTGTGGAAGCTGCAGGCCGTCGCCATCTTGGGCCTCCCTGCTCGTACAGGCCGCGGGCTGTTTGTCGGCTTTACGGGACATTTCTCCCCTCGGGTGCGGGCTGCGAGTACTCCAGGTACCTTCCAGACGGCAAGGAGCGGGTAACGGATGGTGCTGGAACGGGTGTTCAGTGGGATAGAGGATCACTGCAGGATGTATTCAGCGGGAGCTCCGTGAAGTGCGACTGTTCACATGCCCGTACAGGCCACGCCCCCCCGGACTTTGGATGTTAGGTCGTTCACCACAGCTAGGTGTTCCCTTTTTTTTTTTGCACTGCTAAGGAGAGGAGTACTCCCCTGATGATGCACTTACGCGCTTCCCACTGGGACATTGGCGATACGTCAGGGGTTTCATTTCTTTGAAAGAATTTGGTTAGTTCTTGTTTTACGTGCGCCGAGTTGCTAAGGTCTGTGAGGAGGCTTGCGTCCAGTTTCCAGAACTTCGTGTAGGAGCGTGTGGTCGGAAAAACTAGGGTGGCCGTGATAGGGTTGTGGTCAGAAAGGCATTGCGTCTCTATTGTGGCTTGTTGGAGATAGTGTAGGTCTGACTGTTGTACAAAGAGATAATCTATTCTCGAGTATCGTTGGTGTGGTGCTGAGTAAAATGTGTAGTCGCGGTCCTGCAGGTGAAGTGTTCTCCATGAGTCGTGTAGGAGAAGAGAGTTGGCGCTTTATTTGTCTGAGGGCAGCGTACGACAGGGCTGTGGTGCCTGAGGATGTGTCCATTAGTGGGTCTAGTGGAACGTTAAGGTCTCCCCCTGGGATCAAGAGGCCTTTCTTGAAGAGCGCGAGTTTCTCCAGGGTTACCCTGAGGAAAGTCACCTGTTTAATATTTGGGCAATATATATTTGCCAACGTTATCGGTTTGTTGTTCCATTTGCCTTTCAAGAAGGTGAATCTGCCCTCTGGGTCGAGCATTTGGTCTGTGACATTAAAATTAAAGGATTTTGAGAGTAAGATCGAGACCCCTTTTGTTTTGGAGTCTTGGCAGGTTGAGTGGTATGCCCTGGGGAACCTATGGTTTTGGAGCCGGGGGGTTCTGTTTGTCTGAGAATGTGTTTCCTGCAGGAAGAGGACCTGAACTCGCAATCTGTGTGCTTCTGCTAGGACGCTGCTCCTCTTCTCTGGAACGTTTAACCCTTTGACATTGTGGGAACAAATTTTCAGAGAAATAGGGATGGGTCTTCCTGAAGGAATCATCGTTACTTATTTGGCCAGAAATTACTTATTTAAGAGGTTGTTTGGTAGGGGGGAGTTGCAGTCGTTGGGGGGATTTACAAGGGAGTCACCCAGAGCACTGTGGGTCCAGTTTAGGACCAAGTGCAAGGGGATGTGTAGCCTGGGGTTGCAAGGGGTGGAAGCCGGGGTGTCAGCTACCCTGTACGGGTTGAGTGGTAAGGAGTGGTTCCGATCCCTGGAGCCCCTAACTGAGGGTAGAGCTCAGATTCGAGCCGATGTCCAGAGGCGGGTGCAGTCCTGCTATCCCGCCTAGTGAGGGAAGGGGAGCAATGGAAAGATGCTGGTAGGTTCAAAGTAAACCTGTTACCTCGAGGTTGGGAAGTATGCTAACACCGGGTTAGTGTTGGGCTATGGTCGCCCAGGCTGTCTGCGATTGTATTTTAGTTAATACTTAGTAAGGACCAACTGTTACAAGGTAATAGGACGGGAATAACAGAACAAACATTGCTATAGCTAACAAAATTGTCAGGGAGACTGAGGCATCTCCGATCTCCGGGTCGGGTCGGCGGTACGCCCCGCCGGGCCCCCGTCTCGCCCCCCCCGACCCGGACCAGATAATAGTGTTCATCGGCGGCAAGCCGTCTGGCGGGAGCCTCCGAAATGGTCCACGTCTCCGCGCGCGCCCTCCGGAAACAAGGCGCACTATTGCCAGCGCGTCTCCGTGGGACCCGCCCGGAAAGCAGGACCCCCTATCTAGTACAACATATAACATAAACTTGGTACATTTAAGTTCGCACTTCTAGTCACCATAAAGCAGCTCGCTGTGCCTAGTAGATATGTGGTAATCTCACCTGGGTAATATCAGAGCAGCATCACGGGAGGGATGGAGCTCCAGTTTACCTGAGGTGTGCAGTCTTATTCTGGGAGTCTTCTCCGCCCCCCGCAATGGGGGAATGGTGTGGTTGGAGTTGCATCGTCCCTCAGCCACTTCCGACCTCGACGTAGATGGAGAGGGGAGTGGCGTTTCATTCCTAAATCACAATGAAGTCTTCTTGACCTCGTAAGGGCCCTGTATGAGACAGATAAGCATAGGGGGTAGGTGGAGGGGGGGGGGAGGAGAGGGGGGGGAGTACCTAAGATTGGATCCGAGGAAGCTGTTCCGGGAGACAAATCTCCATTTTTTGGCCTGGTGTGGGAGTACTGACTGTCTAGCGTTGTGCTTGAGTGTTCACCTTGTCCTTATTCTGGGATGAATCTTGAAGGCTCTGGGCTGGCGCTCCCTCTTGCGGGGAAGATGGTGTTGTAGCTTGCTGCAGGGGAGGCTGCTATCCATTGATGAGGGGCTGCCTTTGAGGAGCATTTCTGCAGGGTTGTTGAGGTGGTGCCATCTGGAGGTGTTCACCAACAGTCTTCGGGTTCTTCAAACTGGCAGATGTAGGGTGCTCTGTACAGCTGTAGGCGCCTGAGAGCCATTCTGCAAACGTGGTACTATCTGGGTTTGTAGGCACGATGTGTCGCTTGCTATTGTGTTCTCCCTTCCTCTCCTTCCGTAGGGGGAGGCGGTGGTTGATACCGCCAGTTCCGTTCTAACTTGGACAGTAGTCAGGGCTTCCATGGTCCTGCCGCTTGAGATCCCCGTGGGGGAAGTGGCATTTTGTTGTTATGCTAATCCAGGGAATGTGTTTTGTTTGTGTTACTCTGATGTCTCTTCATGCGGGGTGGAGGTACTGCCCGACGACTCTTGCAGGTGTCCTTCGCTAAAATAAATGAGTACCGCACAGTAGTCTACACTGTCTGGATCAGTGGAGCGCTTTAGGCTTACAGTTCATTGGGAGAAAACATGGGTTGAGGGAGTATTAACTGTTGGGCTCTTCTTGTAAATATAAGCAACTGGCTTAAAATGGCAGAAGGGGCTTTAACTGCTGGCAGTGCGAGGTCTAGGTATTTGTCTTTCTCCGCAGGGAAGAGGGGGAGGCTCCCGGTTCCCGATCTGTTATGTCGTCCGGACCTCGTTGGGTGGAGGGGGAGGGCGATCTGTGTCGTCTTTGTCTGTGCCGGTGGGAGCGCGACATTTGTCCTGTTGGTAGGGATATCCAAGGTTCTGGTTTGAAGAAGGAACCATACCATTCCAGGACTGGGACCCTAGGGATCCCTATCGTGTCACAGAATTCAGGCAGATCAGCTGGGACGCGTAGTGATGCCGTTCTGTTACCTGAGGTTGCTTGCAGGCAAAATGGGAACTTCCATCTGTAAACAATGCATCTTTCCCTCAGAACCTGTAGCAGGGGTCTAAGTTGTCTTCTATGTTGTAGTGTGATGGCTGACAGATCTTGGAAAATTTGTATGGGGGTCCCCTCATGTTGTAGTTGTCCTTGGTTTCGTGCCTGTCTGAGAATGTCCTCTTTCATGGTGAAATTCACTAGGCAGCAAATGGTGTCCCTGGGAGGGTCCGTGTCTCTGCCTCTGGGTCTCAAGGCTCTGTGGCAGCGCTCCATGTCTACAGGGGTGTCAGGAGGTCTGCCAAGTAGAGTATTGCAGATCGCCCAGACTGTTTGTTGTAACTGTGGCCCCTCGACCGTCTCTGGGATGCCCCTGAAACGCAGGTTATGCCTGCGGCCCCTGTTATCAATATCTTCTAAATGGCGGTGCATTTCAAACAGATGCTGAGCTTGTCTGTCCACCACACTATGTACCTGCTGTATTGCTGCTCCATTAATGGCTGCTGCTGTTTCCACCTGCTCCACTCTGTGTGCAATGCCTCTAATGTCAGCCTGTAGGTCCGAAATTGCTGCTGCCAGTGTGCTTTTAATGTCTTGTGCTACTGCTTGGAGGTCAGCTAAGCTGAGGAATGAGGAGGTTGCTGAAGCCGGCGGCGGCGACTGCATGTTGCCGTATCGCCGCTCTTAAAGGCATCCGCCGGCCGTCACTGAAATCCAGGCCGCGGTCTGGCGGCTGTGTGCAGGCCTGAGTCCCCTGGGGCTGTGAATGGAGGAGGGCCGGGATGTTCTGGCTCAGTTGAGTCACCTCCGCCGGCTCCTGTGTGCTTCTCCCCGCCATCTCTGTGCGTTTGGCTGAGTTGGTCCGCTTAGTAAGGCTTGATCAGACTGCCTGGGCGACGGAGCTCCTTCACCAAGCTGCCGCCATGCTCCGGTGCCAGGCCACGCCCCCCGACCCAGAATATTTTTGGTGCCTGTTGAATAGCTGCAGGGCAGCCAATCAACAAGCGTTTCACTCGTTTGCCCTTAGAAGGCATCACAGCCATGCCTATTAATGGCATGGCTGTGATTGGTAGTGCATAATGCGACACAGTCTCTATATGAGCTGGAGTCACGTATGCCGCGTGTCACATGATCTCAGGCTAGTGTAGGGAGAGCATGCTGCCCAATTACCGATCTAATATGATCTCACCCTGTATTACAGACAGATTCCTGGCGGTCCTGTGAGATATAGATTACCAATCTAATATCATCTCATCCTGCATTACAGAAAGGTTCCTGGCGGTGCTGTGAGAGGAAAGCTTAGTGTGCTAAAACAATCTGATACTGGACTAGGTACAGTTTACTAGTGCTGGGAGGGACAGATTACCGATCTAGTATCATCTCATCCTGTATTACAGAAAGGTTCCTGGCGGTGCTGTGAGGGGAAAGCTTAGCGTTCTAAAACCATCTGATACTGGACAAGGTACAGTTTATTTGTGCTATGAGGAACAGATTATTGTTCTGAAATAATCTCCCAGTGCTATAGGGAGAGGTTCCTGCTGGTGCTGTTAGGGATAGATTATTGTTCTAAAACCATCTCCTACTGCTATAGGGAGAGGTTCCTGCTGGTGCTGTGAGGGACAGATTATTGTTCTAAAATCATCTCCTAGTTCTATACGGAGGGGTTCCTGCTGGTGCTGTGAGGGGCAGATTATTGTTCTAAAATCATCTACTAGTTCTATAGGGAGAGGTTCCTGCTAGTGCTGTGAGGGACAGATTATTGTTCTAAAATCATCTCCTGCTGCTATAGGGAGAGGTTCCTGCTGGTGCTGTGAGGGACAGATTATTGTTCTAAAATCATCTCCTAGTGCTATAGGGGGAGGTTCCTGTTGGTGCTGTGAGGGACAGATTATTGTTCTAAAATCATCTTCTACTGCTATAGGGAGAGGTTCCTGCTGGTGCTGTGAGGGACAGATTATTGTTCTAAAATCATTACATACTGCTAGAGGGAGAGGTTCCTGCTTGTCACGTACCTGATCCGAGGCTGCTGGTGCTGTTTGGGACAGATTATTGTACTAAAATCATCTTCTAGTGCTATAGGGAGAGGTTCCTGCTGGTGCTGAGAGGGACAGATTATTGTTCTAAAATAATCTCCTAATGCTATAGGGAGAGGTTCCTGCTGGTGCTGTGAGGGACTGGTTATTGTTCTAAAATCATCTACTGCTATAGGGAGAGGTTCCTGCTGGTGCTGTGAGGGACAGATTATTGTTCTAAAATCATCTCCTAGTGCTAAAGGGAGAGGTTCCTGCTGGTGCTGTGAGGGACAGATTATTGTTCTAAAATCATTACATACTGCTAGTGGGAGAGGTTCCTGCTTGTCACGTACCTGATCCTAGGCTGAAGTGCTGAGAGAGGCTCCCCTTGCGGCTGAACGCAGAGTACCCCTGAATTGGGAACAGAGAGTACTAAGCGCAAAGAAGCACGGGTCACCAGATGAATGGAAGAGGCGTGCAAGCAGGGTAAATCTGGAAACACGGGTAAAGACAGGAACAGCTCCAGATGTAGGCCGCCAACCAGGTGTGGAGAGCAGAGAAGGCAAATCCGTAAGCCAGGCCAAGGGTCAGAACCAGGAATCAGGCAGATAGCAGAGTCCAGTAAACAAGCCGGGGTCAAACACTGGTAATCCACAGGAAGCAGTCCGGGTGCAAGCCAAGGTTCAGCACAGGAGAGAGCAGGGGAAGTCCAAGAGCCACGCCGGGTCACAACAGGAATCAAGTAGAAACACAAGAACACACAGGTCAGGAACTCAGGAGAGCTGAAGACGATCCAGCAACTAAGGGGCAGAATGAGCAGTCCTTTATAGTGCCCCAAGGGATCCTATTGGACGTTGCGTACCCGCCTGTTGCGTCCGTACGTTCATTGCCTTGCATACATGCGCATCTGGGATCTCCTTCCGATCGCCCGTACTGGAGTGATCGTTCGTGCCGGAACGTGCTGTCGCATCTGAGCTGGTACGTGCTGCCCATGACACTGCTGCTCCTGTGAGGGGCAGATTATTGTTCTAAAATCATAACATACTGCTAGAGGGAGAGGTTCCTGCTGCTCCTGTGAGGGACAGATTATTGTAATAAAATTATCACATACTGCTAGAGGGAGAGGATCCTGCTGCTCCTGTGAGGCACAGATTATTGTTCTAAAATCATCATATACTGCTAGTGGGAGAGGTTCCTGCTGCTCCTGTGAGGGACAGATTATTGTTCTAAAATCATCACAAACTGCTAGAGGGAGAGGTTCCAGCTGCTCGTGTGAGGGACAGATTATTGTTCTAAAATCATAACATCATAATGCTACAGGTAGAGGTTCCTGCTGGTGCTGTGAGGGACAGATTATTCTTCTAAAATCATCTCCTACTGCTATAGGGAGAGGTTCCTGCTGTTACTGTGAGGGACAGATTATTCTTCTAAAATCATCTCCTAGTGCTATAGGGAGAGGTTCCTGATGGTGCTGTGAGGGACAGATTATTGTTCTAAAATCATAACATACTGCTAGAGGGAGAGGTTCCTGCTGCTCCTGTGAGGGACAGATTATTGTTCTAAAATTATCACATACTGCTAGTGGGAGAGGTTCCTGCTGCTCCTGTGAGGGGCAGATTATTGTTCTAAAATCATCACAAACTGCTAGAGGGAGAGGTTCCAGCTGCTCATGTGAGGGACAGATTATTGTTCTAAAATCATAACATCATAATGCTACAGGTAGAGGTTCCTGCTGGTTCTGTGAGGGACAGATTATTGTTCTAAAATCATCTCATACTGCTAGAGGGAGAGGTTCCTGCTGGTGCTTTGAGGGACAGATTATTGTTCTAAAATCATCACATACTGCTAGAGGGAAAGGTTCCTGCTGATCCTGTGAGGGACAGATTATTGGTCTAAAATCATCTGCTAGTGCTATAGGGAGAGGTTCCTGCTGGTGCTGTGAGGGACAGATTATTGTTCTAAAATTATTACATACTGCTAGAAGGAAAGGTTCCTGCTGCTCCTGTGAGGGACAGATTATTGTTCTAAAATCATCTGCTAGTGCTATAGGGAGAGGTTCCTGCAACGCCACCATGTCCGCCACCATCCCCAAACATTTCCACACAGTCCCATGGAAGCTTACAGCTCTCCATCTCCCAAACACTGGAGAGAAAGAGTAAGTATCCCCCTACCCACCCGCGATCCCTGGCCCCGATAGCCAGTATTTCAAAATTCCTGGCCTTTGAAATGCTGTCATTCCGTCTGGTGGACACGGACAGTTTTAAAAACCTGATGGCGGTGTCTGTCCCACAGTACGTGGTTCCCAGCCGCCACTACTTTTCCAGGCGAGCCATCCCTTCCCTGCACAAACAAGTCGGGGACGAGATCAAGTGTGCACTGCGCAACGCTATCTGTGGCAAGGTCCACATAACCACTGATACGTGGACCAGTAAGCACGGGCAGGGACACTATATCTCGCTAACTGCACTGGGCCTGAGGGGGCTAGCCGTTTGGCGCATGTCATTCTGCCACGAGGAGTGCAGGGCATTTCTCTTTGCCTCCTGTTGCCTCCTCCTCCTCTTACTCCACTTCTTCCTCCTTCTACCACCTCCTCATCCGGTCAGCGTAACACCTTCACCACCAACTTCAGCACATCCAGGGGGAAATGACAGCAGGCTGTTTTAAAACTGATATGTTTGGGGGATAAACCCCACACTGCGCAACAGCTGTGGATGCGCATTGAACAACAGACCGATGAGTGCTTGTTGCCACTGAGCCTCAAGCCCGGTCTGGTGGTGTGCGATAATGGGTGAAATCTCGTAGCAGCTCTGGGCCTAGCCCGTTTGATGCACATCCCTTGCCTGGCACATGTGCTGAATTGGTGCAGAAATTTCTAAAAAAAAACTACCCGGATATGTCAGAGCTGCTGCAGAAAGTGCGGGCTGTCTGTGCATGCTTTCAGCGTTCTCACCCTGCTGCTGCTCGCCTGTCTGCGCTGCAGAAGAACTTCAGCCTTCCCGCTCACCGCCTTCTATGTGATGTGCCCACCAGGTGGAACTCCACCTTGCACATGCTGGAGAGACTGTGCGAGCAGCAGCAGGCAATAGTGGAGTTTCAGCTGCAGGATGCACGGGTCAGTCGCTCTGCGGAACCGCACCACTTCACCACCAATGAGTGGGCCTTCATGCGAGACCTGTGTACCATATTGCGGTGTTCCGAGTACTCCGCCAACATGGCTAGTGCCGATGGCACTGTTCTCAGAGTTACTATCCCACTTCTTTGTCTCCTTGAAAAAACACTTTGGGCGATAATGGAAGAGGATGTGGCACAGGAGGAAGAGGAGGAGGAAGAGGGGTAATTTCCAAGGTTATTAGGCCCGTCATTCACAAGTGGCTCGGAGGAGCCACCAGCATAGGCCAGGTAAAAAATTTTCAAGCCAGGGCACAGTTCTGGAGGATGAGGAGGGCCAGCATGATGATGAAGAGTAGGAGGAGGAACCGTGTTCACAGCAGGGTGGCACCCAAAGCAGCTTGTGGGCATCACTGGAGCGTGGCTGGGGGGATACAGAGGACACAGATGATACACCTCCCACAGAGGACAGCTTGTCTTTGCCTCTGGGCAGCCTGGCACACATGAGCGACTACATGCTGCAGTGCCTGCTCAACAACAGCCGAGTTACCCACATTTTAACTTGTGCTGATTACTGGGTGGCCACCCTGCTGGATCCCCGTTACAAGGACAACGTGCCGTCCTTAATTCCCTCACTGGAGCGTGATCGGAAGATGCATTAATACTGTGTGGGGATAAGAGCACACTTGTAGACGCGCTGCTGAGGGCATTCCCAAATGACACCGGGGGCTCAGTGGAAGCACAAGGCGAAGGCAGAGGAGGAGGAAGAGGTCGCCAATGCAGCTGTGGCATGCCAGCACCTCAGAAGGCACGGTTAGCATGGCCGAAATGTGGAAAAGCTTTGTCAGCAGCCCGCCACAACAAACAGCACCACCAACTGATAGGCAACGTCTTAGCAGGAGGCAGCATTTCAGTAAAACATGGTGGAACAGTATGTGTGCACATGCCTACACGTACCGACTGATGGGTCTGCCCCATTCAACTTCTGGGTCTCCAAATTGGGCACATGACCTGAGCTATGCTTTGAAGGTGCTTGCCTGCCCTGCAGCCAGTGTATTGTCTGAACGTGTGTTTAGCATGGCAGGGGATGTTCTCTCAGATAAGCGCAGCCGCCTGTCCACAGCCAATGTGGACAAGCTAACGTTTATTAAAATGAACCAGGCATGGATCCCACAAGACTTGTCTGTACCTTGTGCAGAATAGACATTTAGACCGGCCTCACACAGCCATTGTTATACTTGTTTTTTTTTTATATGTCTCAATATTGTGTGGGCTACCCCAATTAGAAAAAAAAAACAAACAAACTTAAAACAGTGTTGGCTACCTCCTCCTCCTTCACCGCCACTTCCACCTACACCACAACGGTCACTGCCTCCTCAACCTCTAGGCTTCTACTCCACATCCACCTCCTCCTCCAATTTTTATTTTTTTTATGTGATTTTAAGTTATTTCCCTATCCACATTTGTTTGCAGGGCACTTGTCCTACTCTTACCCCATTTTCCTTCCTTTTGCAGCCCTCTAGCCCTTTCCAGGACTTTTTTACAGCCATTTTTGTGCCCAAAAGTTTGGGTCACCATTGACTTCAAAGGGTTTCAGGGTCTGGGGTCAAGTTTGGGTCAAGTTCGGTGCCGTACCCAAACTTATTTGCGAAGTTCGGCCGAACATCCAGATGTCTGCTCAACTCTAGTCTTGACCTCTTAAAAACCTGGAACATAATCCCTGAACAACAGAACCCACCCCCTACAGTGAAAAGTTCTCAACATGTGGCCCCAGATTAGAAGGTGGTCACTACTAAAAATTAACGAAAACTTAAATAACTATGAGGAGAATATCCACCCTCACCTGAAAATCCTCCGGAGGTGGAGGTCTCTTGACAAACTGTATGCCAATTTGCCCTACTGTACTTGAGAAGCATCACAGCTGCATATTTTGTTCAAGTAACCCCATGCTTCTCTGGGAAAAGTGGGGTACTTGGAACTTGTTTCTTGTTCTAACTTAATTTTTCATTTTTCTTTTTGTTCTTCGCTATGTTCTATCTTATGTCACAGTTCATTGCCACACAGAGTCACGCTGGAAACTACATAGTATGGAAGAAAATAATCCGGGAAGGAATCTTTCAGCAAATACCAACTTTGTCCTCTAGAGGTTGTCACTACTTTACTGTAAGTGAAATTAACACCACTGCAGCACATCCACATCTCCAATTCTTTCTGAATGGGTCTTACTTTTATATCAATTAATGCCATAGGCCTTCCGGTTTAGCGCAAATCGCTCTGGCAGGAAGCCTTCAAATATAAAAGTGATGTCCTCTGCGCCCAAGAGACATTTTAGCAGTGAGGTGCCTCCAAAATGCACCCACAGAAATTTCCCATGTGTCTTTTCAGGGAATGCTGATTGTAAAAAAAGAGGAGTTTTAACAGCCATCAGAGACTCTGTTTCTTTCAAGCTATTAAAGGAGATCAAGGATCTGAAAGGTCGATATTTCATCCTCATTTTGAACTTAATTCGGCTACATACACATTGGTGAATGTTTATGAACCAAACACGCGTCAAATTCGCTTTCTTCACAAACGAATGCGTTTAGTGCGTAAAGAACAAGTGGGGTCATTAATACTGTGTGGGGATTTCAACATTACACCAAATCCTATTAAATACTCTTCATCTACCCTGAAAAGGAAACCTCCAGCTTTACAATCTTTTATCAATCAGCAAGATCTCTACGATAGTTGGAGATGACTGAATGTCAATGCCCAGGACTATAGCTTTTTCTCTGCACCACATCAAAGCTACAGCAGAATTGATCATTTTCTTGTGGACCGTGGGTTATTGATGATAACCTCCAATTCTGTTATAAACAATATCACATGGTCAAACCACGCATCCGTTTTGCTTAAACTGGAGGATTCATTGCCACCCAACAGCTCTTTCATCTGGAAACTGAACTTAACCCCTCCAGATCCGCGCTATTGCCGAAGTACTTCTCCAGCGCGGATCTGAATTGCCGGGACGACGTCCATGGACGTCGTCCCCTGTGCGCGCCCCTAGCGGTGCCGGCCGCCGCACGCTGCGCGAGACCCGCGATCGCCAGACAGAGCTGCAGAATGGGGAACTGCCGATGTAAACACAGCGGTTCTCAGTTCTGTTACAGGGGACATGACAGATCTACTGATCCCTGTCACTGGGATCAGTGAGATCTGTTATGTCCCGGCCAGCCCGCCCCCCCACAGTTAGAACACACCCAGGGAACACAGTTAACCCCTTCACTGCCCCCTTAGTGTTAACCCCTTCACTGCCAATTACATTTATACAGTAATCAGTGGACATTTAAATCTCTGATCGCTGTATAAATGTCATTGGTCCCAAAAAAGTGTAAAAAATGTCCGACATGACCGCTGCAATAACGCAGTCTCGATAAAAATCGCAGATCGCCCCCATTACTAGTAAAAAAAAAATAAAAATAATAAAAACGCCATAAATCAATGTCCATAGATTGTAGACGCGATAACTATTGCGCAAACCAATCAATATACGCCGATTGCATTTTTTTTTTACCAAAAATATGTAGAAGAATATATATCGGCCAAACCCGATGAATCATTTTTAAAAAATTTTTTTTAGATTTGTATTATAGCAAAAAGTAAGAAATATTGTTATTTTTAGCAAAATTGTCGCTCTTTTTTTCTTTATAGCAGCGATCAGAAATAATGCAGAGATGATCAAATACCACAAAAAGAAAGCTCTATTTGTGGGAAAAAAAGGACGCAAATTTTGTTTTGATACAACGTCGCACGACCACGCAATTGTCATTCAAAATGCGACAGCGCTGAAAGCCGAAAATTGGTCTGGGCAAGAGGGGGGTTTAAGTGCCCAGTAAGGAAGTGGTTAAAGATCCTTCAGTCTCTAGAATCTAAAAAAGAAATTTAATTTCAATAGGTTTTTATTGAAAGATTTAACATTACATGTTGAAAGATAAAATGAACATGTGTGTTGGTGACATCTGAGATTACATCATATGTTATGTGTTAGGTCACAATCTCAGAGCGTCCAGTTCATAGGGTGTATGAGGCCAGTCAGTTGATTAGTCATGGTATATGTATAATTTGCCTTGATTACCCACCTGCTCCGCCACACCCCTGTTGGGATCCTGCTGTGCAACATTGCAGGTGGGCAATCTGTAGTTCCTGAGTACTCTGAAAAAGGACCCACACTATGTATTTCAATTGTATAACAGATATCATGTTGATTATATCAGTTTTCAATTAGCAATAAATCAATTTAATATTATGTATATAAACCTTTCTTAGAGTCGTGCCAAAGGAGCACCAATGAAGGTAACAGGAGAGTGAAAGAAAAGAGTGAAAGAGAAGAAAGGAAGAGGGAGGTAGAGGGGAGGATCAGAGCGAAGAGATGCTAGTCTCAATTAATGTTATGTTGGATGGTTACATGGCGGTCAGATTATGTTTCTTGGGGTTCACGGCATGATGGATGGCTGCAAAGCGATGACTATAGGCGTTATACTTGGAGGGGGCATGAGGGGTTATTGACCCAAGCGTTCCACTGGTAATGAAACGTATGAGTCTTTAGGTGGGCCTTAGCATAGGCATATTCGTTGGCTGCAATTTCATTAAGGATAGTTAGAGTGTTGTTGAAGTCTGGGGAGTTTGGTGATTTCCAACTTCTTGTAATGGTAAGACGGGCAGCAATAAAAATGTGGGATATGATGGTAGTGTAAGAGTTCGGCCATTTGTTCATATCCAGATTTAGTAAGGCCGCCTTTGGATTAGGCGGGTGAGTGTGTCCAGTAAGTTGGGATATGAGTTTAAATATGCGTTGCCAGAAGGGTTGTATTTTCGGGCAGTGCCACCATATGTGTACCGCTGTGGCCGGAGCTCCACATTGTCTCCAACATAATGACGATTGGTCATGATAAATCTTAGCTAGTCTGTAAGGTGTGTAATACCAGTTGTGTACTATTTTTTTGAGAAGATTCCCAATGAGTGATGCACCGTGAGTGCTTTAGTGGGAGAATTGCAGCTTGCTGCCATAGTTCAATGGGATAATTAAAGTTAAGAGTGCGCTCCCAATGTAGGATGGTAGATGGTTTGTTGGCGGAATTGGAACTGGCCAGGAATTTGTAGAAAGGTGAGATTCCATTATTTACTTTCTTGGGGGAGTCCAGTATTGATAACAATTGGTCTAGGTGAGGAGAGTTTCCAATTTGTAATTGCTGTAATGTGTGGCGTATTTGGAGATATTGGAAGAATGACGTTCTGGGTAGCAAGAAGTTTCGTTGAATCTCCTGGAAGGATTTGAGGATCGGTCCTGAATATAGATGAGCGATGTGGGTGATTCCTGCTGTTGTCCATTTACATAGGTTTAGGTCCGGAATGATGAGCTCCAATGAGGTTAGAGGAATCTTTTGTAGAGATGCCAGGGAGATTGACTTGTTTGAACTTATTGTGGAAGCCCAGGCTTTTATGGTAGCTTTGGTGGTGTCCAAGAAGGATGAAACCGAATGAGGTTTTAGGATGGTTGCGCCAATAACAGATATTATATCTGCTTTGCAAGCCGCTCGTTCTATTTGAGACCAAGGACAGTTTTGTGGTTGAATCCATTCTCCTCTGGATTGTGAGAGGATAGTTGCTTTATAATATAAAGACAAATTAGGAGCTCCTAGGCCCAGCAGTGCGGCAGGCCTGGTCAAAGTGTTGTGTTTAATTCGTGGTTTCCTGCCACACCATATAAATTTGGTCAGAATGGTTTGAAGTTTCTTGAGATGTGTTGTCGGGAATGGAACCGGTAAGGTCCTGAATATATAAAGTACTTGTGGGAATAAAAACATCTTTGCAAAAGCTATTCGTCCAGCCCAGGAGGGTGTAAG
>BLSH010530462.1:36872-47812 GCA_018402905.1 Glandirana rugosa
CATACGTGGTTTATTAGGGTCATCTAAACTAGTTTGCGGAAGAGACGCAGATTCCGGTTTTCGTCTCTTCCGCAAAATCAGACCGCCCACTACACCTATTACAATTATTAGGATACCCACCGCAGGCTTCAAACAACTAAGAATCACTTAGGTCTAACCAGGCCCACTTATTCAACCCCATTCTATAGATAGTTAGGGCACCGTTATACAAATCGAATCTAGAATTGGTGAAGTCGGGGCCTTCTTAAAACGTGCAATCCTGGTCTCGTGAAAAACGCTAAGCCGCGACGCAGCGAAATTGACTGTTAACGCGCCAGCACGCTGCAACATGGGTTTGTTGTGGGAAAAAAAGGACGCAAATTTTGTTTGGGTACAACGTCGCACGACCGCGCAATTGTCAGTTAAAGCGACGCAGCGCCGAATCGCAAAAAGTGCTCTGGTCCTAACGTGCAAAATTCTTCCGGGGCTGAAGTGGTTAAGATCTAAGCTAAACATATTGCCACGGGATTGATAGATATCTTACCCCAACTTATTCACCCGGACCAATCTGGATTCACTAAGAATCAACAAACTTCGGACGCCACCCATAGGATTATTAACATTATCCACATCACCCGCCAGACTAAAACGCCTTCTCTGCTTTTGGCCTTAGACGCAGAGAAGGCGTTTGATCAAATCTACTGGGATTATTTGGTGCATACATTATCAGCCTTTGGTTTCCAAGGCACTATATACTCTGCCATAATGGTATTATACACACCCCCCTCTGCACAAGTACTTACCTCTGGAGTTTTATGAGAATTGTTCCCTATAACAAATAGTACCCCCTCTCCCCATTTATTTTCAATTTATTGAAGGAATCATAGGCTATATATATATAAGATCTCATCCTAATATCTCTGGCTTTAGGAGTAAAAACAGATTGCAGGGGGGGGCGTGGTGTGACGAATGGCGAGATAGGACGTCGCTTCTTCTATCTACCACTCTGACCGGCTGTTACACAGCTCTCCGCTACACGGACTCGCCATAATCTCCACCCTGGGTAAGAGGAACAAGGGGGACTGCAGGTCCCACTGCTTCAGAGATGGCTGGGACATGGAGGCATACATCAAGGCCCTTCCAACCAGAAACGACTTTGAGGCCTACGTATCCCAGCTGGAGCGGACCTACAGGCAGGAAGTTACCGACTTGCACAAAGACATAGGCCACTGTATGGAAGACATAGAGCTGGCTGTGGAAGACACAGTAGCCAAATTAAATGACCATGACGCTGTTTTGTAAGAGCACACGATCAAATTCAACAACTCTTCTACGGTCTTGATGACCAAGAGAATCGGAGCAGGAGGAATAACATCCGCATCCGCTGCCTCTCAGAGACAGTTGAACCCAAAGATCTACACAGTGCTGCTACGACAATCTTCAACCAAATATTGCAAAAACCCCTGGATTCTGCAATCGAGATCGACCGCATACACCGAGCACTGGGCCCCTGCAACCCTAACCCCGCTTAATTTGCAGTATTCACTTCTTCAAGACCAAGTCGGACATCATGCAAGCTGCTCGCACACAGGATACCATCCTGTTTAATGACACCCCCATCATGCTCCTGACAGATCTATCTAAACTGACTCTGGCTATGCAGAAAGCCCTTAAGCGTCTCACTGATACTCTACAAAACAAATGTATTAAGTATCACTGGGGCTTTCCGTTCTACCTCTCTGCCACCCACGAAGGCAAATCAGCCATTTTCAGAACACTTGGGGACCTAGCAAACTTTCTAGGAACCTTCGAGCTTCCGCAGATCTCCATTCCAGACTGGCCGCTGAGAGCAGCAACCCCAGCACTCCCGCTGGCGACTGGATGGCAGCAACTAACAAAGAAAAAGAAACTTGCTTCCTCCTCGGCCCCCAAGTCCCCTGCGAGATGAGACTCTTTCCATGTCCCCCCTGGGACTTGGCCTTAACCTTTTGTTCCCTTGGAGCAAAGGCAGATTCACCTGACTTCAATAGTGTTTATCTTCATCCCCTTCCATCCTTTTTTTTGTTGTTCTGGTTTCAGGTGGTCATAACCGGTTCCTATTGTCACTTTTTTTGAACTATGGGATGGTAACCCCCATCCTTTTCATATGTTTTTACTTTTGTCCTATGTAGCTGGACTGTTTCTGTTGTGCATTATTATCATGAACGGCTGAGACCTCTCGGTTTGTCATCTCATCCCCCCTTACTCCCCCACCCCACACGTACAATATCATTTTTGTCTTGTAGCATCTATTGACTGGAACACAACGTATAGTTTATTATATGTTTCTGATAATTAAGCCTGGCACTGTTCCCGCATCATAGTATCTAACAGGACATTTTAGTTAAGTATTGCAGATAGAGAGCCCGGTCTCATACGGATTTTTTGTCTGTTTTTCTTTTTCACCCTATCAACATCCCGGTCGGAGCGGGCACCCCGCCCGTTGGACACGTTCCTCCCCAGGATTGACAGGGCCCTTAGGGGCTCTGTTCTGGCTTTTTTAGCAGCCATTTAACAGTTTACAATTTAGCCACCAGATGGCGTAAAGGTTCTTTATTTTCTCTATATGTTGTTAGAGGTGTTTTCATGGATACCGGTGATCACTTCTCTGTCATTAGCTTGCACCCGCACCCTGGAGCGCTGAACAGGCCACGTTATGTGGAGTCTGGATCAGTAAAATGGTTTGCTGCTTTTATCTTACATTTTGTTCTCACCCTCTTTCCTTCTTTTTTGATTTTCTTCTCCTTTTCATCTCTCTTGAATCTCTCTATTCTTCTTTCTCTGTTCTATTCCACCAGGCAGGGGAAACCTCTCCCCATCACATCCCAAGCTCTTCTTTATTCACTCCAATGTCATCCTCCTTAGCCTTACAAGTCGCCTCTCTCAACTGTAGAGGGTTTAATACACCCGGGAAGAGGGGCAAATTCTATATCACTTTCATAAAAAGAAAACCCAGCTCTTGTTTCTACAAGAGACCCATTTTCGCATGACACAATCCCCACTCTCAAAAATACCCAACTGCCTGGTCTAAAGGAGTTTCTACAGCATTCCATTCCTCTTTTCAACGACAAGTAATTGACACCCTTGTAGACCCTAAGGGTAGTTTAATATTTCTAAAACTGTTGTATAAGGATATTGTTTTAACAATAGCTAATGTCTATTTTCCTAACCAGGATCAGCTGGGGTTCCTCTCTTCCATGACAGCCCACCTTGAATCCTTTGGCACTTCTAACATGATACTGGGTGGTGACCTGAATGCCACGCTGATACCGAGGCTAGACTCTTCTACTGGTAAGTCATCCCTCACCCCCACCACACTGAATACATTTAGAGCTCTACTTTCTAAGTTTTCTCTTAAAGACGTGTGGCAACTTCTCCACCCCACAGAGAGGGACTATAACCATTTTTCCTCGGCACACAAGTCTTACGGTAGGATTGACTATCTTTTGGTCTCTCAATCACTACTTGACGGTGACCCGGACTCACACATTGGGCTGAGATACTTATCTTTAGGGAGGCTCCCGTTACCCCACAGAGACCGTTCCTGGAGACTCAATGACAACTTGCTCTCCGACATACCTTGTGTACAGGCAATCTCCCAAACCATCAAAAACTTCATACAAGACCATGCCACGGATCAAACATCTCCGATCATCAAATGGGAGACCTTGAGGTGCATGGTTAGAGGAGTCCTGATCCAACACGGGGCCAGACTTAAAAAGAGCGCTCTAGCGAGATTGCACGTCTCACATCTCTCATTTCCACCCTAGAAACCACTCACAAATGCACTCTAGACCCCCACACTCTAGTTCAACTTTCCAACGCCCGAAGAGAACTTTTCCAGATATTCTCTCAACGTTCCTTAGCCCTTAGGGATAAGATGAAACATATACATTACACTCAAGCGAATAGGTGTGGCAAACACTTAGCTCGTATTATCCACCCTCGCCAAAGTAAAACTAACATCCCATATATAGTGTTCCCAACTCAGGCAAAATTATTAAAAAATTTAGAGATTACGAAGAAATTCAGAAGTTTTTACTCATCACTCTACAACCTACCCCCCAACACACCTCCCTCACCCCAGTCGTTTGGTGCTGAGGAGGACACTGCCTCTTATATTCGAGCCACTGACCTCCCTGAGCTGTCGACCAAAAACATTTCACTTCTAGAATCTCCCATCACTCCTGGAGACTTTCTCCAAGTTATAAAAGGCCTTAAAAATGGCAAGAGCCCTGGGCCCAGACGGTTACACCCCTCAATTTTATAAATTATTTGCTTCTCAGTTAGCCCCCCTGCTGTCACAAGCATTTGAATCTGTTGACAGTGACCACCCGCTTCCCACTTCGATGCTTCAAGCGCAGATAGCTGTAATCCCCAAACCAGGGAAAGATCCATCTACCTGTGGCAGCTACGGACCGGTCTCCTTATTAAACGTAGACATTAAATTATTCTCCAAAATTTTAGCAAATCCTCTCTCTTACCAGATATCATACACAAGGACCAGGTTGGGTTTATTTCCCAAAGGGAAGCCCGAGAAAATACTACCAAAACCCTACATCTTATTTCATATGTTAAACATCATCGCATCCCCACATGTCTGATCGCCTGTGACACCGAGAAAGCGTTCAGCAGAGTAAGCTGGCCCTTCCTGCTACAATCCCTACAACAAATTGGCATGGGTCCCAAACTTCTTTCCAAAATCATGTCCCTTTATAGTCAGCCTTCCGCCCAAGTTCTAGCTAATGGCTCTAAATCTAATCTCTTCCCTATAAAGAACGGTACGAAACAGGGGTGTCCCCTTTCACCCCTTTTATTCGCCATTGTCATTAAACACTTAGCCCAAGCCTTGCATAACAACAGCGCATACATGGTATACAAACACCTTCGGCTCACTTTAAGCTATCTTTATATGCCGATAACTTACTGCTCTATGTCACCCAACCCCACATCAGTATACCCTCCTTCCTTCAAGAACTGCGGCGATTTGGCACCCATAGTAACATTAAACTGAACATCTCCAAAATGGAAGCACTCAACTTATATCTGCCACTTTCTACACTCTCCATTCTAAAAGCCAACTTCCCATTTAATTGGCAATCCCGCTCCATCAAATATTTAGGTACAGAGATCCCGCACCACCTCCCTGATCTTTACTCCCTCAACTACGCCCCTCTCCTGTCAAAGATCAGGAGAACAGTGGAATCCTGGCACGGCTTTTACCGACCTCATGGTTCGGACGTATGAGTACATTGAAGATGGACATCCTTCCCAAACTTTTATATCTGTTCCAAGTCATACCTATTTTGTTGCCTGCAGCCTTTTTCAAATTTTTACAAACTCTGGCCATGTGTTTCGTCTGGCATAAAAGTTTACCTAGGGTAAAGCTTAAATTATTATGCCACTCTAAACTGAAAGACGGGGTGGGACTTCCTGATTACGAATTGTACCACGCACCAACCTTAATTTGCAGACTCCTAGATTGGTTCCCTAGCCCTTCTACTAAGGCCGCGTGTATGGTGGAACAAGATTTGTCCCCCGTAGACCTGAGGGCCCTTCTTTGGGGACAGGACTCCTTTTTCTGCTCGTTCTCAATGCTCTCTCCCTTAACCGCTGCGGCATTAATGATCTAGTACAGGTGGCGCTTGCAATGGTTGCTAACAACGGATCCAAGCCCTTTTACCCCCCTTTTTGATAATCTGATTATACCAAACAGCGACGCGACCTCCCACTTCTGCTCTTACGAATGTACCTCTTTGGTCAAGATTTGTCAATCCCTCCACAAGACAGGAAACACCCACAGACGACTGACTTTCTTCGAGGATCTCTGCACCCTCTCAGAGACACCTCCCCACATGCTGTCAACCTGATACAGGGATTTGGAGTTAGTCATCACTCCTGAGGAATGGCAGACCTCTTTTTTATTCACATATAAATCTTCGGTTTTGGTATATGCACAAGAAAAAAAATGTAAGTTGCATTCAAGATGGTATAGACACCAGGTCACATTAAACCGCATCTTCCCGACTGCCCCTGCTGAATGCTGACGCTGTCATGGAACAAGAGGTGCATACCTACACATATGGTGGGATTGCCCCCGAATTCAGCCTTTCTGGCAACGAATCTTCAACATTTTTAACGCCATCTAGCTCTTCTCCCTTCCCCTAAGATTGCACTTCTCTCTCCCCGGCTCAGTTACACAACAGAAAAAATCCTCTGTTTTTTTCTTTCCGCCGCACGTCAAGTTATCTCTAGACATTGGAAAACCGGAGTTATGCCTCCGATTGGCCACTGGGTAGATAATGACACAATGCTTATGGAAGAAATGCAAGCCAACGCCACAGATTCCAGAGATAAGTATAATTTGCTCTGGAGAGTGTGGACCCACTATTCAAGTCAGGAGTCCTTCCAGAAAAGATTTCTTCTCTGATCGGGTTCCAACCCACACCTGGAGATTTATATAGCATTCGACCCCCACCTATTTTGGCTTTCTTTACAACACTCTTTACTCCACGAGTTTCACAAGCCCACCAAATATGGGGTCAGAGTCCCCATGCCTGGTGTTCTTTCTTCTTCCACTTTATTTTCCTCCTTTCCCCCTTCTTCTCTTATTCCTCCACTCTTATTTCCCTCTTCCTTTCTTATTTTCCCTCAGGTCTACCTATACTTTCTCCTTTTTCTTATCTCTATATCTAAAAAACTGTAATTTTCTAGTGTGAATACTATTCATGTGACACTTACTGTTATAACCTAATGTAAGTAGCAATGTTAATATCACAGAGTGTACACCTGTATGTCTTGAAAAGTTATTTCCTTCCTCAATGAGATGTCACATCTCTTCGTTATATCTCTTACACCCTGACGTTTGCTTTTCATGTACCTGGACATATTATCTACTTTATACCTTGTTTTTCCTTCACAATAAAAATATATTTAACCTAAAAACAGAATGCACACCATTAGTCTTTTTGCAGACAATATAATACTGATGATCTCTAACGTGGAGAAATCCCTGGCTTGTGTAAATGACGCTTTGGATTTATTTAACCGAGTGTCATACTATAAAGTGAATGATTCAAAATCTAACATATTGGATTTAGGGGTCCCAACATCTCCTAAACAGAATCTAGTCTCTTATTTCCCCTATGTATCAAGTAAATCAGGCATTAAATATTTAGGAACCACTCTTACTAGATCAACTAGCAATTTAATAGCGGCAAACTACATACCGTTCCTTGCCACTTTAAACTCCAAACTTCAAAACATGTCTAAAACAGAGTTATCTTGGTTAGGAAGATTAGAATCTTTTAAAATGCTTTTACTCCCCCAACTTCTATATCTATTTAGGTCTTTACCTATCCTGGTTCCTAACCTCTTCTTTCAAAAAGTGCGATCTCTACTTAGTAACTATCTTTGGAGAGGGAAGAGAGTGAGATGTGCATTTAGCAAACTGATCTTCACCAGAAAAGTAGGGGGAATGGATCATGTTATGATCAAAGACTAATACTTACTCAACTAAAGGCTTGGTTCCCCTCCTCTGTTCCCACACTGTGATTGGAATTGGAGAGTTCCCAAGTCCTTGGAGGGAACCTACACAACTTCATACAGGCACAATGATTCTCACGCAACTCAATTGTCTCCTACTATAAAGCGGGACTAATAGCTTGGCATAATATTCCAGAACTAGTTTCCAAAGATACTAAGACCACGAGCCTCCCACGCCCTATTCTCTCGATAACCAATATCATCCCAAACCTTAATATTACTAATTGGCATTCTTCCGGCATACAAAATGTGGAAGGCATTACACTGGGCCCAACAATAAAAACATTTTGAACTCTACAAATCGAATATGAGCTCCCAAATCAAGATTACTATAAGTACCTCCAAATCCAACACTTCCAAAAAAAAAAAAAAACAATACATCCCTTGATATCCCCTGGCGAATTGCCCAATTTTACAGCTCACCACTATCAAAATCTCCTTATTCTACATCTTTTTAAATCACAAAGATATGTTTCTAAAGACTACACCACTTCTACAGTGGGAGCGGGACTTTGGGAGGACCTATCAGGCCTCTAAATGGCAAATAGCCCTAACTACTACACACTTAGTCACAAAAAATCTCTGGGAATTAACACAGAAAATAGCATTGAGGTGGTATTTAACGCCTCAATGCATGGCCTCTGCTTCCAAGGAGTGGACCTTATCCCCTATCGATTTAGAACCATTCTTATCCACATCCTAATGGCAGCTAGGTTGACCATAGTTAGGCACTAGAAAGACCAAAGGCCTCCAATGTTAGGAGAGATCATCCAAACCCCCCAATCCCTTGCTAACCACTAATGGTAAATACCAGAAAGCTACTGAACCATGGGAACCATGGAAAACCTGGTATGATAGAACCAATCCATTAAAAGCCATACTCAATACCAACCTTCCAAGTTATTCACTTTAATGAGAAATTTCCAGACAACTGTGACCTTTGTTTTTTTTTTTAATGCTCTTTTATAACTATTTCCTTTTCCAGTTTATTCATTTTTTTCGGTTTCTATTGGTATGTATAAGATAGAACTGGGATAGATGACTTATAGATTCCCAATATATGAAAATACGAGTATAAGCACCCTAACGGGGGAGCAGAATTACACCCCCAAATCATGCGACACAGTAAGGTCCCAATAGGGGTGTCACTAAGGGGTAATGCGTTCATAGGAGGGGAATATGGGTAGCATCACTGATAGGAGCTGAATGTCATACATTCCTGTCGCTCTTAACTTTGTTATATGGTTATATATAATTGACCTGGAAAAATACCTAAATATGTTATACTTCTTACTAAATGCACCAATGTACCAATGCTGACCTTCAAACTTTTATACTCAGTATTCTGTTTCTGTACTGTATATGAAAACCAATAAAAACGTATTGAACTTTTTAAAAAAAATCATGTTAGGTCTAGGGCCTATTATAATTAATATATTTAGCTGAACAGCAGACAGATTTACCTGCAGTGCACCAGTTGTCAATCACTAGACTTTTATAAAGGTAATATTATCATCTTTATATGCGATTTTATGATACACTTTAAAATAAATAACCAATGTTGATAAGTAAGTATTAATCCATATAAAAATCTATAGATATGCTAAAGTATATTATAACATTTTGAAGCTCAGAAACAACCTGTGTTCATTTCAACTGCAAATGCCAGGACATATAAATATTTTATTTCATCTTTGATTGCCTGAAAACTGTGTGTGACTGACAATGTTATGTACTCATGTTTTGTCCTTATTTCTCTCCTTTGTGGGGAAAGTGCTAGTGACATTTCATTTTTTTCATGTTATCTTATCACATAAGCCATTTGTGTTCCAAAAAAATCATCTTGTGTTCCCTTTTTACAGAAAAAAATATTATGTGATTATACAGATTGCCATCTAACATTCATCAGTTTAGTCTCCATTTTTACATTAAATATATTAAAGATATGACATGGTACTCCAAGTCTTCCAAAGTGAAAAGGAGCTTTTCTTATAACCAAACCAAAATGAAATCTTGGTTATCCACAGCAACGAATCAGATGGTGATTCTCATTTTGCACCCTGCCCTGGAATCTGACTAGGTGATATGGGCAATAGATCCAAGGTCATCAGACTCAATTCTTTTATGCAAGTACAGCCTGTGTGTGTGTGTGTGTGTGTGTATATATATATATATATATAGATAGATAGATATATATACAGTTGTACTCATAAGTTTACATACCCTGGAAGAATTTATGACTGTGTTTACTCTTTTTAAATCATAATGACAACAGAAACTATCCGAATGACCCTGATCAAAAGTTTACATACCCTGGTGATTTTGGCCCGATAACATGCACACAAGTTGACACAAAGGGGTTTGAATGGGTATTAAAGGTAACCATCCTCAACTGTGACCTGTTTGCTTGTAATTAGTGTGTGTGTATAAAAGGTCAATGAGTTTAGGGACTCCTGACAGACCCTTGCATCTTTCATTCAGTGCTGCACTGACGTATCTGGAGTCTGAGTCATGGGGAAAGCAAAAGAATTGTAAAAGGATCTGCAGGGTATGTAAACTTTTGATCAGGGTCATTTGGGTAGTTTCTGTTGTCATTATGATTTAAAAAGAATAAACACAGTTGACTGATAATAAAGGGCTTCAGCTAAACACTAACCATGAGTGAAAAAAATGTTTTTGTGTTATCATTCATATTCTCTGAAAAATGGCTAAGAAATCATAAATTCTTCAAGGGTATGTAAACTTATGAGTAGAGTTGAGCGGACACCTGGATGTTCGTGTTCGTCTGGTTTGGCCGAACTTCGCGAAAAGTTCGGGTTCGGTACTGAACTTGACCCGAACTTGACCCCGAACCCCATTGAAGTCAATGGTGACCCGAACTTTTGGGCACAAAAATGGTTGGGACGGGATCATCCTTGCCTCAGCCCCGGGTCAGACCCTGATATGGCTCTCCCCTCTCTTCCCCTCAAGCTAGACCATGTTTTGAGCTGACATGTAAGTAGGAGAAACTTCCCCTATTATGGGTGTACTTATTTTGCATTCCTTATGAGTCTGATTAACTCATCTTATTTATACCTACAGCCACGATAATTCATAGCATTGCACTCCTGACGAGTGGCTATAAGCCACGAAATGCATAGAGTTACATCAATGCGCATACCATCTGACTTCTACATCTATTTTCATGTATCTGGTCATGTATATATTTTTTACATCATATGTGTGTTTGTATTCATGACAATTTTATTCTACTTTTATTGTGTTATGTCAGCTCTTCCCAGGGCCCTTGATGGCCAGATCTTTGCGAATGATTATGTTCATCATTATGTTCAATATTATGTTAATCTTTATACAGTATGTGAATAAAATGACAATTT
>BLSH010530462.1:56204-81589 GCA_018402905.1 Glandirana rugosa
AGGCAATGGGTACGAGTGGGTAGGTACGAGTGAGTAGACAGTGGGTACGTAGGCACGAGTGGGTAGGCACGAGTGAGTAGACAGTGGGTACATAGGCACGAGTGGGTAGGTCGGTACGAGTGGGTACGTAGGCACGAGTGGTTAGGTTAGCACGAGTGGGTACGTCGGAGTAGGCACGAGTGGGTATGTCGGAGTAGGCACAAGTGGGTACGTAGGCACAAGTGGGTACGTAGGCACAAGTGGGTACGTAGGCACGAGGCGGTAGGTAGGCACGAGTGGGAACGTAGGTACGGGTGGGTAGGTAGGCACGAGTGATTGGATTGGTGAGCACGGATGCATGGGTGAGCATGGCTGGATGGGTGAGCACGGATACATGGGTGACAGATGAGTGAGCACGGATGGGTGAGCACGGATGCATGGGTGACAGATGAGTGAGCATGGATGGGTGAGCATGGGTAACGGATGAGTGAGCACGGATGCATGGGTGACAGATGGGTGAGAATGGATGGGTGGGCATGGGTGACGGATGGGTGAGCACAGATGCATGGGTGACAGATGAGTGAACATGGATGGGTGAGCACGGACGCATGGGTGACGGATGGGTGAGCACAGATGCATGGGTGACGGATGGGTGAGCACGGATGCATGGTTGACGGATGGGTGGGCACGGATGGGTGAGCACGGATGCATGGGTGACGGATTGGTGAGCACGGATGTATGGGTGACGGATGGGTGAGCATGAGTGACGGATGGGTGAGCATGGGTGACGGATGGGTGGACACGGATGGATGAGCACGGATGCATGGGTGACGGATGGGTGGACACGGATGGGTGAGCACGGATGCATGGGTGATGGATGGGTGAGCACAGATGCATGGGTGGGCACGGATGGGTGGGCATGGATGTATGGGTGACGGATGGGTGGGCATGGATGTATGGGTGACGGATCTGTGGGCATATATGTATGGGTGACGGATGGGTGGGCATTGCTGAGGGTGCATGGGTGATGAGGGGTCCCTGCCTGTCACATAGCGGTGCTGTGGGCACTTCAGATCCTGCCCACAGCACCGCGGCATCTCCTCTCTCCCCCCTCTCCTGTCACACTGCACCGATCGGTGCGGAGAGGGGGGAGACAAGCCGGCACTTCCGCCGGCTTGTTTACACGTGATGCTCCGTCATTTGACGGAGCGATCACGTGGTAAACGGCCGCTCCAAGCGGCCATTTACCGTGATCCGTGATGCGCCGGGTCTCACAGACCCGGCGGTCATGGATGCTTCCAGGTGCGCGCCCCCAGGGGGCGCGCGGGAGCGCGATTCTGGGAGGACGTTATAACACGTCCTCCCAGAACAATGGGTGCCACTTGCGGCCGTGTATCTACGTTACACGGTCGGCAAGTGGTTAAAGTGGGTTTGTGTATGCAGAATGTTGCTTTCTGTAAACATTTCCAAATCTATGAAATTGATCTTATTTCTGCTGTAAATACCAGAGAACTTTATTTCATACTTGTTGATATTAAGTTGTTCCAGGAACATTTTTAGTGATTGTTCGGTGCCTTCCCACAGAATGAGCACATCATCTATATACCCTTTGAACAATTCCAACTCTCTTCTTGGATTTTTGAAGATTTCCTCATCTTCCCATTTGCTCATGAATATGTTGACTATGGTGGGAGCAAACTTGGCTCCCATTGCCACCCCTTTCTTTTGTACAAAGAACTGTTTGTTGTGCCAAAAATAGTTCCCCTTCATCGCTAATGATAAGGCTTCCGTAATGAATTCCTGTTCTTCTTCTTTCATACTCGTTTTTCTTAGGGCCCATTGGATTGCTCTAATGGCGTCTGGCTGCTTAATGTTAGTGTAAAGGGATTCCACGTCCACACTTGCTAATATGTATTGGTCATTAATGGCAGTTGATGACTTCTTTACTGTCCTTGGTGTATGCTGGGAAGCTTCTTGTTAGTGGTTGGAGTAAGTGGTCTAGGTATTCCCCCATTCTGTAGAAGATGGGATCTATCCCATTTATGATGGGTCTTCCAGGTGGTTGGGTCTTGTTTTTATGTATTTTTGGCACCTGATAAATAACCAGAATTTTTGGTGCATCTGGGATAAGATACCGTGCTTCTCTTTTGTCTAGGATCTCTTCTCTTTGAGCCTTCCTGATTAATTTGGTTAGCTGTGCTTTGAGTTTGTTTGTGGGATTGTTTTTCATATGTAGCTTCATCTGCCAAAAGCCTGTTTAGTTCTTTATTATTATTATACAGTTCTTCTTCTTATTATTATAATAAAGTTCTTTATAATAATCCTCTTTGTCCAGTATGATGATGGCTCCTCCCTTTTCCGCTGGTCTTATAACCACATTTTGTTTTTCTCCAGGGCTTCTATACTTTGTTTGATCTTCGGGTACGCTTTGATATGTTGTACATTTTTTTTTTTTTTTTTAAACTCTGTTTATTGTTTTGCATGACAGAACAAAACATACAACATCAACCACAGGCATGCAAGCCGTGTAAAGTCATGTAACCAAAGACATTATATATACCTTCTCTTGACTGTTAAGATATAAAGTAACGTAATACAATCATTTCAGTAGGGAATGCTGTTCAAGCTCTAATATTCAGAACCATTATTAGTCCTTTTGGGCCTCGTGGGCTCCCCCCCTACATCACATGTAATCAAGACAATCTGTGGTCACTCCCCAGAATCCTTGACGAGGCCTCATTAACATCACCCACCTCCCCTATGAATCCGATGCAGTAAAGGAGCTCTCCAGCCACTTTGTCCAGACCTTGGTATACTTGAGAGGACAGCCCCGGCTAGCATATGTATCTCTATATAGAGGTAGGCTATCATTAACCATCTTTTTCCAAAAGGCGAGTGATGGAGGATTAGACTTGCGCCAATGCATTGCAATGGCTTTGCGGGCGTAGAAGAGCAGCAGACCGACCAGTGTATGGCCCGCCACTGTCGGTATGAAGCTCTCCACTAGGCCCAAAACACATACGGACATGGACATTGGAACCTGAATGGAGGCAAGTTGTTGAATGGTAGCTATCACCTCCTCCCAGAATCCCACCACATGTGGGCACGTCCAGAAGATATGCGAAAAGTCCGCGAGGGACCGCCCGCATCTCCAGCAGTCTGAGGTGAGGTCTGGATTCATCTTGGATATTCGATAGGGGGTATAATATGCCCTGTGAGCTATCTTAAATTGAACCATTTTGTCCCTTGCTGACACCAGGGACCTAAAGGGGAAGTCCCATATGTCGTCCCAGTCATCATTGTCAAGGTCTGGGATGTCATGTTCCCATCTACTTCTGAGATTTGTTAGGCTAGGGAGGGAAGCCATAAGCAGGAACGTATACAGTCGAGACATGGGTTTGTCCTGGCAGTCTGATCTGAGCATGCACTCCAAGTCCGATTCTATCACCTGCGGGGCACCGTGGGCAAACTGGCAGTTGAAGGCATGGGAGAGCTGTATGTAACGGAAGAAGTGAGTCGAAGGTAGATTAAATTCCTCTCTTAGCTGTGTAAAGGGCTTCAAGGAGGAGGACATTACCACCTGGGATATAGTTTTGACTAGATACTTCGTCCATGCATAGGGCTCCGGCAGTTGGTAAAAGTGTGGAAGGCTGGGATTACGCCACAAAGGGGCATTCGGGGAGACAGCCCCGACGGGGTGTCCCTCGATCCGCAGTCCTGTGCCCCAAGCACGAAGTGTAGTATTCATTGAAGGTGTCAAATTATATGGGGCACGGGGGCCTCGGAGCAGTAAGCATCTTAGAGTCTCCAACGAGCCAACCACCGCAGCCTCTAGTGCCGTGGAGGAATTGCTACAGTCTGGGTTGAGCCACCAGGCCGCCGTGACCAGCTGGGCGGCCAGGTAGTATTTGTAGAGGTCCGGTAGTGCCAGACCCCCCCAAGGAGGTCGGGCGCAACAGCGTGGACCACTTATACCTGGGATTTTTTGGGCCCCATAGGAAGGAAGAGAATAATTGTTGGAGTTGCGTGAAAAAGGTCTTGGGGATCCACTGTGGCGAATGTCGGAACAAGTAAGTAAATTTCGGTAGTATTTTCATTTTCAGCAAGGTGATACGCCCCATTAATGACAAGGGTAAGGACTCCCATGCCTTCAACTTGAGTCGTACTTCCTGCACAACGGGCAGTAGGTTAAGAGGTAAGTAATCAGAGACTCGCCCGGAGACCCTCACCCCCAGATACCTAAAGTCTTCTACCCACCTGAGGGGAATGTCCGAAGGGGCAGTGGAACGGGCATCAGCGTCAATGGGAAAAAGGAGGGACTTGGCCCAATTCACCCTAAGCCCCGTGACAGTAGCAAACGAGTTCAACAACTGGAGAGCTCCTTGAAGAGATGCATCCGCGTCATTAAGGAATAAAAGGAGGTCATCAGCATATAGTGCCACCCTCTCCTCCAGCACCCCAATACGCAAACCTCGGATGTGCGGGGAGGTGTGCAGCGCCTCCGCCACCGGTTCCATGGCAATAGCAAAGAGTGCCGGGGAGAGAGGGCAGCCCTGCCTGGTACCTCTAGACAGCGAGAAGGATCCCGACAGGCCTCCTCCCTGCTTTATGGCGGACGTTGGGTTTCTATATAGGATCCTCAGCCAGTCTATAAAGACAGTCGGGAATCCCATGCGGCGGAGAACCTCACACCTCTCTATATCTAGGGAGGCCACTACCCTAGTGCCACTGTTGAGATGTTGTGCATGAATATTGGTAAAAAGTCTTCACAGGTTAACGTCAGTCGCCCTACTAGGCATAAAACCTGTTTGGTCCGAGTCGATCACCTTCGTCAGCAAAGGTTGCAGTCTTTTAGTCAGTAATTTGGTAAGGATCTTAAAATCCGTATTCAAGAGGGCGATAGGTCTATATGATGAGCAGGCCGCGGGGTCCTTGTCTGGTTTGTAAATCAAAACTATATGGGCATGGCTCATAGAGGTCGGCAGTGTCCCAGCCTTCAAACACTCGGTGTACAGCTGAGCAAGCCTAGGGGCCAACAAGCCCCCGTGGAGTTTGTAGAACTCCACGGGGAGCCCACCTGGGCCCGGAGACTTACCCGCAGGGAAGGAACGAATAGACTCCAGAACCTCCTCGGGGGTAATGGGTCTCACCAAGGACCTTCTGTCCGAGTCCGTAAGCCAGCCCAGGGCCAGCGGGTCAAGCCACGGCGCCAAGTCACAAGGTCGAAAGTCCTGTGGCAGGACCGATGTGTATAGTGAGGAGTAATATCGCTGAAACATGGCCAGAATGTCTGGGGGAGATGTCACCGATTCCCCCGTAGGGGAAACCAGGTGAGAAATCACAGTCAGCGGTTGGTCGTGTTGTGCCATCATCGCCAGCAGCCGCCCGTTCTTATCTCCCTGCTCAAAGTACTGTTGTTTATTATGGTATTGGTCAAGTCTGGTGATCTCCGCCAAGGGCAGCCGCAAAGCCCGCCGCACCGAGTGGAGAGAATCAAAATTCGCCTCCGTGGGGTCCTCCTCATATATCTTAGTGGAAGTGGTCACGGAGTCCCGAAGGGCATCCGTGGTGGCTGAATGTTCTCTCCGCCCCCCAGCAATGGCAGAGATATACTGACCCCTGGTGAACGCTTTAAAAGCGTCCCACACCACCGTGGGATCAGAGGACCCCGGGTTGAGATCCCAATATTCAGACAGTTTTGGCAGAATAACGTTTTGTAAATCTGGGTGGTCTACCCAAGGCTGACCCAGCCTCCAGCAGACCCTGGAGTGCAGGAGGGGGGAACGTAGAGTAAGTAGCATAGGACTGTGGTCAGACAGTCCCTCCGGTAAATATTCGGCCTCTAGGGTGTCCGAAAGCAGGGAGGGGTTCACAAAGGCCAGGTCAATGCGGGACGCAGTTTTGTGTGTGGCCGAAAAGCAAGAATAGGACCTGTCTGAGGGGTGCTTCCACCTCCATACCTCCGTGAATCCCGCCCCCTGGGCCCAAACCCCCAGATCCGTAGAGAAGCTCTTAGGGGGGACCGGTCTGTCCAGGTCCAGCGCTAAGATGGCATTAAAGTCACCCATTAATAATAGTTTTGCCGGGCAGAATGGAGCAATTCGTTCCAGCACAACATAAAGTATTGTCGGGGAGAAAGGGGGGGCAAATAAATGCTGACAATTACATATCGTATACCCCCCAGAGTAAAAACCACCACCGCAAACCTGCCCTGGGGGTCTGTTATCACCTGTTCCACAGCACATGGAAGGGACTTGCTGAACAAAATTGAGACACCCCTAGCATATGTGGAATAGGAAGCATGAACGGCCCTTTGGATCCAGGGCTTTTTCAAAGCCTGAGGTTTGCTGCCCACAAGATGTGTCTCCTGAAGCATTATTATATGGGGGGTGTGTAGTTTGAGGTATTTAAAAAGGAGTGCCCTTTTAAATTTTGAGTTTAAGCCTCTGACGTTCCAAGATAAAATTTTGATTTTAGCATTATCACCAGGGGCCATCAGGGGAGCACAGCAATATCAGAGCTGAAATAATGACAGGTAGGGGGGCCCACAGCCCAGAGGACCATCTCGGGAGCAGCAAATCAGCATTGAACTTAGAAATAATGAGTTTAGAAGGTACATTAACACAGTCAAACATTGCCATACTTAACTTGTTAACAACATATACCCAACCAGGCAACAAGTTGCCCACCCTGCCCTTGCCGATAGTCAGTCCCAAAAAAATTAGGGAGACTCCAGCAGGGCCCGTACCCTGAACAAAAACGTTACCCCACATGGGCGGGGTAGAGAGGAAAAATCTCTCTAGCTAGGGGCGCACTGGGGGGAAACCAGGATGCGCTAGTCCACAGTCAAATGGTAGAAAAAAAACTCACAAACTTGAAAGGCACTAGAAACAAAAGTGAACTGTCCTGGCTCCCTAGTTATGACTCCTGGTGGATGAGAGGGTCAAAAAAATAAAAAATGAAAAAAAATAAGAAGGGGGGGGGAAAGGGGGCTCGGGAGAAAACATAGGAATATATGGATATAAGACAAATAGGCCGGGTCACTTATCAGTAGGGGGCCCAATATAGATGGTAAGCGTGAGGAAGTCCACATAGGGGAGAAGGGGAAAAGCATTAAATGGCAGCTGAAAAAGCTAGTAATGTACTTTACCAAACATGTGTAACTGTTTGCCACTTAGAGGGGAAGTTGAGGACGACATCTGGAATCCGGGTAAGGATTAGATTATCAGTCAGTGGTGGGAAGGCAGCGAGCTGTCTCAGCGCCCGTCCAGATAGGAAGCAGCCGCCGCTGGGGTGTCGAAAAATCATGTGCGGTCCCCATCCACAATCCGGAGCTTGCTAGGATACAGAAGGCTGAACTTCATTCCCTTTTCTCTGAGCCGTTTTCGGACCTCCGTAAACGTACAACGCCTCTGCTGGATCTCCGGGGAATAATCTGTGAAAAGTAGGATTTTGGAATCATTGTAGCGGAGTTCGCCTTTAGCCCTGGCCGCCGCCAGGATCCGATCTCTATCCCGATAATTCAGTAATCGGAGGAGAAAAGGTCTTGCAGGTGCACCAGGGATGGGTGGTGCAGGGGGGATCCTGTGAGCCCTCTCCACCACAAATGTGGAAGGCATCTCAGGCAGATCCAGCAGCTGCACTAGGAAGGCTTCTGTAAACTCTGCTGGCTTGAGGCCCTAGGCTCTCTCTGGAAGACCCAGGATTCTAATGTTGTTCCTTCTCAGTCTATTTTCTGTGTCAATGGCCTTATCCTGAAGAGCCTTTACCTGGACCTGCAGTGCCCGCACCTCACTGGAATCAACACTGGTAGTGTCTTCCAGCTGTGAAATCCTGTCCTCTGCCTCTGTCATTCTGGACCTAAACTTGTCCAGGTCATGTCTGATCAGGCTGATGTCAGTGGCCAGATAGACCATCTTAGCGGTCAGGGTGTCCTTGCAGGATTTAACCGCCTCATTGCAGGAGGTGATAGCCGCTAAAATGTCAGCAGTAGTGGGAGTCGGTTGCCCAGATGCCATAACGAGCGTCTGTGCAGCCTTCTTGCAGGAGGAGCACCTCGTGGGCAAGATGGCCGACGGCGGAGTAGGGGGGCCGGAGCAGGCCGACTGTCTACCTGACGAGCGGAGCTTGCCCGGGTAGAACGGCGGAGCCCGCGAGGTGCCAGGTGCCTTCCTGGAACCCAGGGTGCGTGTCTGGAAGTCGGAGGGTAACGAAAAAGGAGTCCGGATCACCGACAGGATTATTTGCAGGAAGGAGCTCAGGCAGCGTGCGCCTTCTTCCTTTCACATCCCGGCCACGCCCCCCCGATATGTTGTACATTTAAATTTTCAATTACCTGTTCCATCATAAGTTGGTTCCATCATAAGGTTGGCTCCATGTTTGGGGTTGAATAGAGATTAATTTCTTAATCCGCTATGTTAGTAGACTATCTGGGGTAGTACTTCTTCGCCTTTTTCTGTTGGCAAAATGTTTTTTTTATGTTTAACTTCCTCATAAATTTATGTAAGTCCAAGCACAGTTCAAATTTGTTGATATTTTTAGGGGGTGCATATTTTAGTCCTGGTTCCAGGGTTTTTCAATTCATCCTCTGTAAACATCACTTTACTTAGGTTAAATATGCCTTCACCTATGTTTCTCTTTTCCTTTTTCCTTTTACTCCCTCTGCATCCTCTTCTCTTTCGTTTTTTGGGGGGCCATGACTATGATATGTGTTCCTCTCGGTTGGATGTAAATTCCTTTGTAGGGGTGGTTCTTGATTGTAGTCTATATTCTCCCTTTCGTACTGAGTTTCTCTGTGTGGAGGGTATAGGGCTCAGGGTGACCCATAATACTCTGATACTTCTCACTGTTCTCTGTTTCTCTGGGTATAAAGGGGCTTTTACCTGTTTATAATGCAGCACCTGAGTAGCCAATTTCCAGGTCCCATCATTTAGTGTGGGGGATGTACTACTGTCAACAGTACTAGATAATGTGGCAAAAATCTAAGCACTGGGGGGCCAACAATAAGTGTAAGTGCTGGAAAATAAATAGGACAGCGTAGGTAGGTGGGTTGGGTATGCTTTGTAAAACAGGTTTACTTAGTAGTATGAAATCAACCAATTTGATTTAAGGGACTACAAATTAACATTTGTCAAATATATTATGCGTTGTATTTTGCTGCTGTCAGAACACACTGATCTGCAACTGCAGCTTCTGATCAAGGAAATTTTTCCAACTTATCCTTGGGCAGAGATAGTCCCACACTGATCAGAATCAAATTTTAAATCAGTGTATGGCTAGCTTTACAGTTTAGTTCCTTTAGAAAGCAGCCACAGCCTGAGTGAAAGAAAACTATGCGGAGATGACCTCTGGTGAAAACTACTTTTTAAAGTAATCAGAACATTTAGGCAACTTCATTGTTGTATAAATCCTGACTTTTCCTGTAAAAGTTGAGCTTGGTTCCATCCCTACAGTTTCCTGAAATCTCTATTGAAAAGTCAGGCTGCCTATCGCATTCAAGGATTGGGGTAAGCTGTTGGTTTGGTCTGATCCCAAGTTCATGCAAATTTTGCTTTTTCAGAAGTTTGATAAATGGTTGAACCAATTTGGTGTTTGGTGGTCGAACCTTCAGCAGCACCAGGACATAAAATATTTAGCAGCAGTATTACTACCCCTGCTAAATGTGACAGCCTCCCCTTATGCAGGCTGTTAGGAAGCTGGCATCACCAGTGTCCTAACAACTATGACTCAACCCCTCCTTGCCCATTCAGCTATCAGCCGGAGAATAATGACTAACAGCTGAATGTAAACAAACAAAATGTTGTTTAAAGGAAGTTTGCATTTTTAAAATTTTGCATTTTTTAAGCAATTTTAACCACTTGACTACAGGGCACTTAAACCCCCTTAACAACCAGACCAATTTTCAGCTTTCAGTGCTCTCACATTTTGAATGACAGTTACTCAGTCATGTAACACTGCACCCATATGAATGTTTTGTCCTTTTTTTCACACAAATAAAGCTTTCTTTTGGTTGTATTTAATCACCGCTGGGTTTTTTATAATTAAAAAAAGACTGAAAATTTGGTAATAAAAACACAGTTTTATTAGTTTCTGTTATGAAATTTTGCAAATTAGTAATTTTTCTTCATAAGTTTTGGCCAAACTTATATAGCTTTAGTACTGCTACATATTTTTGGCAAAAATGGTGCCAGTCACTGAATATTGATCACACCTGATGTACATTTCTTGAGACCCTAACAAGCCAGGAAAGTATGAATACCCCCCAAATTACCCCTTTTTGGAAAGTAGACATTCCAAGGTATTTATTAAGTGGCATGGGGAATTTTTTGAAATTGTAATTTTTTCCCACAATTCTTTGCAAAATTAATTTTTTTTATTTTTTTCCACAAAATTGTCATATCTTAACAGGTTATTTCTCACACCCAGCATATGCATACCACAAATTACACCCCAAAACACATTCTACTACTCCTCCTGAGTATGGTGATACTCCATGTGTGAGACTTTTACACAGCCTGGCCACATACAAAGGCCCAACATGCAGGGAGTGCCATCAGGCGTTCTAGGAGCATAAATTACACATATAATTTCTTGACTATCTCTTGCACTTTTGAAGGTCCTGATGCCCCGGGACAATTGAAACGCCCAAAAAATTACCCCATTTTGGAAAGCAAACACCCCAACGTATATTCTAGGAGGCATAATGAGTCTTTTGAACCTGTCATTTTTCCACAAGTTTTTGGAAAATGTGGAAAGAAAATGAAAACACATTTTTTTTTTACACAAAGTTGTCAATTTATACAATATTTCTAACACACAACATGTACCTAGCAAAAATGACACCCCAAAAAATATTCTGCTACTCCTACCAAGTATGACAATACCACATGTGTAACACTTTTACACAGCCTGGCCACATACAGAGGCCCAACATGCAGGGAGCACCGTAAGGTGTTCTAGGGGCATACATTTCAAATCGAATTTGACTACCTTTTACACTATTGTTCGGCACTGTGGTGGCATGGATAGACACTGTAGTGGCATGGATGGGCAGTGTAGTGGCACAAATGAGCAGTGTAGTGGCACGGATGGGCACTGTAGTGGCATGGATGGGCACTGTAGTGGCATGGATAGACACTTTATTGGCATGGATGAGCACTGTAGTGGCACGGATGGGCAGTGTAGTGGCACAGATGGGCACTGTAGTGGCATGGATGTGTCACGGATGAGAACTGATGTGGTATGGATGAGCATGAATGAGGCACAAATGAGCCATGGATGGGGATGGATGAGCCGTGGATGGGGATGGATGAGCCGTGGATGGGGATGGATGAGCATGGATGGGGATGACTGAGCACGGATGAGGATGACTGAGCATGGATGGGGATGACTGAGCACAAATGAGGATGGATGAGCACGGATGGGAATGACGGAGCACAGATGGAAATGACTGAGCACAGATGGGGATGACTGAGCATGGATGGGGATGACTGAGCATGGATGGGGTTGACTGAGCATGGATGGGATGACTAAGCATGGATGGGGATGATTGAGCACAAATGAGGATGGATGAGCACGGATGGGGATGTCTGAGCTCAGAAGAGGATGACTGAGCATGTATAGGGATGACTGAGCACAGATAGGGATGGATGAGCATGGATGGGGATGAGCACGGATGGGGATGACTGAGCACAGATGGGGATGACTGAGCACGGATGGGGATGACTGAGCACAGATGGATATGGATGAGCATGGATGGGGATGACTGATCACGGATGGGTGGGTGAGCACGGCTGGGTGGGTGAGCATGGATGGATGGATGGGTGAGCCCGGCTGGGTGGGTGAGCATGGATGGATGGATGGGTGAGCATGGCTGGGTGAGTACGCCTGGGTGAGAGAGCATGGATGGATGGCTGGGTGAGCATGGATAGATGGCTGGGTGAGCATGGATGGGTGGATGAGCATGCATGGCTGGATGGGTGAGCATGGCTGGGTGAGGATGGCTGGATGGGTGAGCATGGATGGGTGAGGATGGGTGGCTGGGTGGGTGAGCATGGATGGGATGAGGATAGCTGGGTGGGTGAGCATGGATGGCTGCCTGGATGAGGATGCCTGGCTGGGTGAGCATGGATGGATGGATGGTGGGGGTGCAGCCTTTCACACAGCAGTGCTGTGGGTGATACACATCCTGCCCACAGTGCTGCAGCATCTGCTCTCTCCCCCTCTCCTCTCACACTGATCGGTGTGGAGAGGGGAAAGAAAAGCCGGCACTTCCGCCAGCTTGTTTACATGTGATCGATCCGTCATTTGACGGAACGATCACTTGGTAAAAGGCCGCTGTGAACGGCCATTCACCATGATCCGTGAAGCACGGATGGGGATGGATGAGCACGGATGGGGATAACTGAGCACGGATGGGGATGGCGGGCATGGATGGGGGTGACTGAGCATGGATGGGGATGGATGAGCATGGATGGGGATGACTGAGCACATATGGGATGACTGAGCATGGATGGGTGAGGATGGGTGGCTGGGTGGGTGAGCATGGATGAGGTGAGGATGGCTGGGTGGGTGAGCATGGATGGATGGCTGGGTGAGCATGGATGGATGGATGGGTGAGCATGCCTGGGTGAGCTTGGCTGGGTGGGTGAGCATGGATGGATGGATGAATGAGCATGGCTGGGTGAGCATGACTGGGTGGGTGAGCATGGAGGGATGGCTGAGTGAGCATGGATGGATGGCTGGGTGAGCATGGATGGGTGGATGAGCATGCATGGCTGGATGGGTGAGCATGAGTGAGGATGGATGAGGTGAGGATGGCTGGGTGGGTGAGCATGGATGGATGGATGATGGGGGTGCAACCTGTAACATAGCAGCAGTGGGCAGGATGTGTAGTGCCCACAGCGCTGCAGCATCTGCTCTCTCCCCCCTCTCCTTTCACACTGTACCAATCGGTGCGGAGAGGGGAAAGAAAAGCCGGCACTTCCGCCGGCTTTTTTACATGTGATCGCTCCGTCATTTGATGGAACGATCACATGGTAAAAGGCCGCAGTGAGCGACCATTCACTGCAACATGACCCAGCGCACCTTGGGTTCCAGCTGACGCATTTCAGGTGGAACGCAAGCGCGGGCCACTTTCGTTTGGAATGCACGCCGACACTGCAGAGTAGCTGTTTCCATAGAACAGTAGGAAACGACTGTACATGTTGTAATATCAGCACTGTTTGGCAAATAAAGATCGAGAGATTGCAAAGGAGTTGCGCTATGAGAGATCTCTTTTTTCTCCTATAAACCACCCTGGAAGAGTAACCAGCGACATCCCTGGGAGGAAAAGCTACACCAGTGAGGACCCATGGTCGGGTAATAGACCACAAGCGCTAATTGACTTCTCTTTGTCATAAGACGAGAGAGTCAACGAGGTTTGGTAAGTAGGGATCTTTTGCACATGATGATTTGGCACGTCGCAGGCACGAGCACTTTGGAAGACAGTTTCCTTATGCATGGACACCTTTTGGATGAAAGAACAGTTATAGCAATAAGCTATTTATGAATTGAATTCCACTTTATTTAAGGCACTGAGACTTTTATAATATATTCATTTAGCACAAATATTTTTGCACATTATCCAGAGCATGAATTTTACTGCACAGTGATTTTGAAAAGAATTGGACAATTGGTGTATAATTATGTTTACATTGTTTGAAGTAATATATATGAACTAAATGCTTCTAGGCACAGGCACATAAGCACTTTTAACCGCATAATATTGCACATTTGTCTAACCTGCCTTGAACAGAACCTAGGTACATTCAGCTCATCTCTTTCAAGGACCAATAACAAAGGCCTTTCTTCAGAAAATACGTTAAAAAATCAATATAGTATAGTCTTTTCATCACATGTTCTGCTTCTTTTTTGAATTTCAAATACTGTAAGTTTAGAACAGTATAATGATATTCAGCTCGTCCTGCAAATGACAGGAAAGAGCAGTATAGGGGGTCAGCGCTTTTTCTGTAAAGGACCCATTTGGAATTGGAGGGAGCTTCACCATTTCTAACAGGATTTATGGTATGTGCCATTCTATAGATGTTGAACTGCATAGGGGGATTTTCCAAAAATCTTCCTGAAAGTAAGGTTGCCACATCATCCCTTTAATCCAGGACACATATGAATTAGACAAGTTCTGTGGCTGATTAATGTGGTAATTAAACTCACTTGGTGCCTTATCTGCATTGAATTAGCATTAGAACCTGTGTAATTCATATGTGTCCTGGATTAAAGGGATGATGTGGCAACCCTACCTGAAAGGTGAATATACAGTTTAAGCATAAATGAATGGAACTTGCAACAAAAAAGGAACAGCTTGATAATGTTCTTAATTGTGAAGCCTGGTGTATAAAGGAGAACCACTAATATAATATAAAAAGTTAGGTGCACAAATACTTCTAAGCACTTGAGAATGGAGTAAAAAAGGTGGGAAATGTAGTCATTCCCTGCTACAGGCCCAACATTTTATGGAAAATTATTTCTCCAAAACTACAGCATGGATATCCAAAGTCAAAAGGACAATACCTGTAAAACTATATCACATTTACTTGGAATCCTCAATTTAAGGATAACAATTGTCATATTATGTTTTGCTCCTACAGGTTTTCAAAAAACATCAATTAACAATTAAATGATTTTGCCCAGTGACAGCTCTCTACTGCTTTCTGCATATGCATGTGCATAATTTCCCAGGTCTTGACATTTTCCACCTGCCAACAACTGAAGACCATTTGCTATTGGCTGCAATGAATATCCTAAGAAAGACACTATAAGCAAAAAGTTACAAACTAGTAGCAAATAATATTTAAAAGGACTGTCTTGATGTGTTCCCTTAAAACAGTGGTTCTCAACTCCTGTCCTCGGGACCCACTAACAGGCCAGGTTTGCAAGTTAACTGAAATACACCACAGGTGATATCATTTTCTGCTTAATGATTGCAGTATTCTAGCCTGCATCTCGCCAAGGTAATACTTAAAATCTGGCCTGGATCTGTGGGTCCTGAGGACAGGAGTTGAGAACCACTGCCTTAAAATATATGAACTTTTACTCAGGTTTAGTTACAAATTGACTTTTTTGAACATATTATAATGACTCTCTTACTGAGCACAAAAATCACTTTGAAAATATACTGGTGAGGTGGGGCATTTGTTAAGTCCTAATTGGACATTACAACCTTTCATTAGAGAGCTGCAAAGCTTAGCTTTCATAGGAACATATATTAAACCCAACACACATAAACAATAGCTTTGCATCAGGAAGCTAAGTACTTGCAAAACATTTGTGTAAATCTGTCAGAAAAAAGCTAACATTTCTCATTTCTAATTCGTTTTTGAAGGGAAAAGCTGTAGGGCTGTCATCTTTATCCTAGTTTCATTAGTCAGTAAGCCACTGACCCTAAACAAGCATCTTGATTACATATATAATATAAACTAAAATTTTAACCTTTCCTAGTTTAATACATACATTTAGAGGTCTATTAAAAAAAAAAAAACTGTACAAATGTGTTGGTATCTGCAAAAAAGTTATAAATAATACCCATACAAATGCTTTTGATATGTGCTAAATGTTATTTTATAATATTTAAATTGTCTTTTGCAGGGGAAATGTAACATTCAGCCCCCAACAGATGAATGATCTTAGGATTTGTCATTCAAATCTAGTCAAAATCAAAGGACAATCGACAACCAAACATTCCACGGAATGGTTTAATCAACATTTGATGTAGTGCTACACGTCAAAGAGATTTTTACCTTACAACATTTGTTTTCTAATTACAGATGAGCCAATAATTACAATAAAACTAACATTTGAATTTATGCAACTTTCAGATAACGCGAAATATTACCACATTTGCCCAACAGCCACAAAATCTCTAAAGTTATTGCTAATAGCTGGTTTATTCACACAGAGTGAATATACCAGCAGTTTTGCTGCACAAATAGCTATACATTTTTTTTTATAATTAGACTCCAGAGTGTATACAGTTTAAGATAAAAAACAACTACATTTTAACCAACTACACGTTTAAAAATTTAACAGATGACAATATGATTAAATGTTTCCAGCAGTGCCGATCAAACTTTATTTAAATTTGACTTTAAAATCATTGCTTGTTAAGAGACATATTCACAGCATTAATTACAAGCAGACACAAAGAAAGATACATGTTCTCTTTAAATTTTCTTTATCCCTTTTACCAAATAAACTAACACAACAGCAGTGCAGCTGTACCCCAGGCATCCTAGTGATTGCCCAGCGGGACGAAAAAGCCTTTATTTGTCTCATAAAGTTAATGGAGTAAACGCATACCCACTGCCCCTCCTTTTTCCTGCTATTTTCCTTTAAGGAAGGCTTGGGGCCTGATTAAAATTCAGACTTTTAGCTCCAGCAGTTGAAATCAAGCTTCTTGAAGGAAGGCAGTGGTGCACTGGTGTAACGCGTGTGTGTGTGTGTGTGTGTGTGTAGGGGAGGGGGGATAAATGGCGTCAGTAAAGAGAAAATGTAGTCTTATGATGGGGTGACATGCTTTTAACATCAAAATGGGAGTAAAAGCTTGTACTTTACTTTAGGCAAACATTACTTAATTTAGAATTACATTTGAAGTAAACTATTTAATACTGTAATAAGTAATAAGTAGCTTCAGTTGTTTAGATTATTTACTTGAACTCTTCTATAAGTATTCCTGCTGATGGCCCATTATAAAACAAATTTTCAGAGCATATTTTATGAACTTAAGCTACAGATAGAATGATAGTTTAATAGTTTGTTCTGCGATTCTATGGCTGCATGTGGAAACCCCATGAGAGAGTGTGATAGATTGTCTAAGTATAGGAGATGCATAAAGTAATCATCCTTCCTGCTGAGCTGAGATAAATGATTATTTCATGCTGTAATATCCAAACAGGTGGACAACTCAATCATTAATTAAATAGAAAGTAACACCTAAGATGAAAGCAGAATACTTTATTATTGTTAGTTCAGGCTACACTAACTGACATATGAAGGCTGGTTTACTAAAAGAGGTGAGAATATTTATATAATATATTATGTGAATATTTTCTTCAATTATCCAATCATGTGAAAAGAAAATTTCTGGGAGTGCGCATGCGCGGGCGCTCGTGGATGGACATTTGAATCCCGAGCTCCGCACCGCTCCAGCTGTCCTCACCCACTGCTGTGTCCCTTTGGGCTCCTTCAGCACCACAACCGGCCACCCCACCTCCTGAACACTCACAGAGTCTGGTGACATCCCCGGATGGCTTCTGGTTCAGCACGGAGGGACCTCTCCAGACAGCTAGGCTCCGGGCCTACAGCGCTGCCAGCAATTAAGATGGGGCCTGCGGCCATACCCTCTCGTGGATGCAGAGGAGGACAATTCCATAGCAGACCAAGATATCCAGGCCGGGCAGCCCAGTCAGGGTCCCGGTCCCACCGTGAGTACACTGACCCCTCTCCCAGCTTCCCCAGTCTCTACAGAATCCCTGCTAAATAGGACCATGGAGGAGATGCGTCTGACTCCCCTGGGGGATGTATCCACCACCCCTGACAATCTTAGAGAATTTTCCAGAGCTTGTAACACGGTCCCACAGGACTTTCCCTCCCTGATGAAGACGTTCTCCGGGATACTCACCAGGGGCCTAGCTCTGAATGCTGCCCAGATTAACTCCACTATCCAGGCCAACCTGCACCAACTGGGGGCTAGAATTTAATCTATAGAAGCCAAAACTGATCAGACTATAGCTGGGGCCAACCAGAACACTGCCAGATTACAGGACCTGCATGAGCAACTTGATGCTGCTATTTCTAAAATTGATGATCTCGAGAATAGATCTTGCAGATACAATTTTAGAATAAGGGGGCTCCCAGAAACATTTAAGGAGACGGACAAAATTGTACGCTCATTTATCAAAGATCTGCTCCCTGACCTAACCGAGCACCGTCTGGAACTGGACCGGGCCCACAGGGCCCTGCAATCACCTCGCCAGGACGGATTGCTCAGAGATATAGCGGTGAAACCGCATTTCTTCAAGGTAAAGGAAGAAGTAATGCGTCGGGCAAGAGAGCTTGGAGACATTTCAATTCAAGACCACCCTATCCAAATCTTTGCCGACCTCTCCCCCTACACAATACAGAAAAGGAGAGCCCTAAAGCCCTTACTACAAATTTTATCCCAGAAAATAATTATTTACAAATGGGCCTTCCCATTCCATCTCACGTTCTCCTACCAAAACAAACAGTTTGGTTTTTCGTCCTTTGCTGAAGGGGATCGCTTGCTATTACAGTTGGGGCTGATCTTACAAGAACCGACTATGTCCTCCACTCCCAGAAATGCCAACTCCTCTAAAAGGCCTCCTCCACCCAGCCCCATCGCCCCTCTGTGGCAGAAGCATCAGACCAAGAGATCCAGGGAAGCCCACTCCCCATAGTCAACTGGGAACTGGAACTGTTCTTCACCTTAGTCTCTGGTTTGTCCTTTACCTAGGACATCTTCCTCGCACCTGAGGATCTCCTGAAGCCAGGCTTGACCTGACAAAATTCACCATTTCAAAATGTTATTTACTCTAGTTTATTGGCTTGTTGCCACCTTGTTTCTTCATGCTTCCTGTTCCTCCCCCCTTGGAACTGGGTTATGTCCAAAGCAGAACTTGTCCACAGTTTCCTCCCCCCTACCTTCTTATACAGTTTTAGAGCCTACAGGTTTTGTCCTCCTCTGAACTTGCAGAAACTCTATAGATTCTTTTAATGCTCAGTGACAGTTGTTTACATTTATACCTATCTAGCGGGTTAGCCGGAGCGGATGCCTTGCGCCTCCTGTTGTCCTAGAGGGGGTTCTCCTCACCAGTCTGGGACAGTTTTACACCCCCTGCTGAGGGGGGTGTTGTTTAAGGGTTTACTTGTGCCAAGAGGGCTCGGATCCCTCTTTGGCACTTTAAGTTTGGGGATTGTTTCTCAAATTTATCTGCCTAGTTATACTACTGCATCACATATTTTTGTAATGATGGTCTCTTTTTCTTATCTCCTTTCCCTATCCTCCTCTTTCTTTCCAAGACCTCAGGGAAGGTGTCACCGGAGCCTCTGCCACCTCAACAACAGCTTCCAGAACGGGACTTTGGTATCTCCCTATCCTCCCGCTTCCACCAGGGTAAGATCCTTTTTTGTTGATGGGTGCTTCCTCCTCTCTGATTCATGGGATCTAAAATAGATGCTCCTATTCCACTATGTGTAGCAACCCATAATATCCAGGGTATGAATTCACTGGTAAAAAGGCGAAAATGATTTAACCATTATCATTCTCAAAAGATCAATGTTTTGCTCTTGCAGGAGACCCACCTTCCCTCCTCTTATAACCCATCATTCTTACACAGTCAATATCCCCAATTCTACCTATCCAACACAGACTCCAAGACCAAGGGGTGGCTGTCTGCTTTTCCAAAACAACTAAATTTACTCATACTGATACACACAGAGACTCACAAGGATGATTTATTTTAGTGAAAGGTTCCATGATTGTACTCTATTTTGTTTCCTACTATGCCCCGAACAAGGGTCAGGCTATAATTTTTCTCTACCATGCTCACTATCCTCAATCCCTTACTGGAGGGGGTGATCATTTTTGGAGGGGACACTAACTTCGCATTTGATCCGTCCCTTGACAAATCCGGTGCGAGAGCTCCTCATCTCAAAAGACCTCCCAAGCAGAGTATAAAACTTGCCAACACCCTTTTCTCCTCGGGTTTTATTGACATGTGGAGAGAACTAAATCCTCGGTCTAAAGACCATACCTATTACTCTGCCCCACATAAACTATACTCACGGATAAACCACATTATCGTGCAAGCTCCCCAAATACCACTGGCCTTAAAAGCTTCTATAAGGGACACCCCTTTATCTGACCATTCCTTAGTACTGCAGCTCCTGAAGCGCTCACAATATTTTAACACACAACCCAACTGGCGCCTCAATGAATCACTACTTAGCGACCCGGTACAGGCAACAATAATAGAGCAAGACCTCAAGGAATACTTCCTACTAAATGACGGGGGCTCCATCTCACCTGCTTCTCTTTGGGCAGCCCATAAAGCTGTGCTATGGGGTAAACTCATTCAGACCGCCTCCCGCCTAAAAAGAGAGTGCAGGTCCACAATAGTCTCCCTTCTCAAAGACTTTCGAGAGTTGAGCAAAACCCATAAACGTAACCCCACTGATACTTCCCTGAACCAACTAGACACGCCCCGTATAGCCTTGAATCTGGCCATAACCACTGAGGCTGAAAAACAGCTTAGGTGTTCTGGGGCACGCTTATATTCCTGTAAAGATAAAATTGGCCCTAAATTAGCACTCAAGCTATCGCCCAAACAACGAACAACAGCCTTTCCCAAAATACATATCCAGTCTGGTACCCTCTCGCAAAACCCAAAACGCATTATGGAATCCTTTCATGCCTTCTACTCTGATTTATACAAGGTAAAAAACTCTAATCCAGCTCTCCCAATAGATGAGTTCCTTAGCAACATTCCTCTCCCTAGGCTACAAGAACAACACTCCCAACTCCTTGAGGACCCTATAATGGAGGAGGAAGTCACAGGAGTCATTAAATCCCTTAAACATAATTCTGCCCCAGGACCTGATGGCTTTTCTGTGGTCTATTATAAAAAGTTCACTCCCATACTAGCTCCTTATCTGGTCAGGTTCTTCAATTCGCTGCTCACAGGATCCCCTATCGATCAGAGCTTAAACCTGGCAGTATCTCAGTGATACCCAAACCAGGAAAGGATGCGAGTTCTGTTAGCAACTACCGCCCTATTTCATTAATAAATAATGATTTAAAAATTCTTACTAAGATTTTTGCTAATAGACTTTCCTCATTTATCGCTCACTACATCCACAAAGACCAAGCAGGGTTTATCCCAGGCAGACAGGGGCCTGATCAGATAAGAAGAGCCATTGACATCATCTCCCTCTTAAATTTCTGTTGGGATGGGGGTCATCCTCAGGAAGGGTACCTGCTTTCTATTGACATTGAGAAAGCATTCGACACAGTCTCTTGGTCATACATATTTTCAGTCCGTGACAGGTGGGGGCTTTGGTAACAATTTCATGGGAATCTTACGATCTCTATATTCCAATCCTAGCGCCCAGGTGCGCCTTTTGGGTTCCTATTCCGATCCCATCTTAATCAGAAGGGGCACCAGGCAAAGGTGCCCACTGTCTCCCCTGCTGTTCACTATAGCAATTGAGACTTTGGCGATAGCGATCAGGCAGCACCCGGACATCAGGGGAGTTTCATGTGGGCCCCAGGAGCATAAATGCTCCTTGTTCGCTGATGATCTCCTCCTCTTTATCACATCCCCCCTGATATCGACTCCTAATATTCTTAAGCTCCTCTGGCAATTTGGGGAAGCATCGGGCCTTCAAGTAAATTTTGCCAAATCCTTAGCAATGAATATCACGGTGCCCCCCACGTCGCTAGAGAGAGATTACAGGAATACTTCTCCTTTACCTGGACTGCATCATCTATCCCTTATCTTGGGGTCAAGCTACCTCCTAAATTCAACCTTCTATACGCCCACAACTATCCTCCGATGTTTCAAAAATTAACAAAAAACCTCCTAGCATGGGATAAACATGAACTCTCCTGGTTAGGTCGCGTTAACGCGGTTAAAATGACACCTTTACCCCGCCTCTTATACCTTTTTAGAGCCCTTCCAATAGCAATCCAGAGAACTCAATTATCACCCCTTCAATCTAAGATTCTGAAATTCATCTGGGGGTCCAAGGGTTGTAGATGTTCCAATCAAATTCTTTTCAGACTTAAATCACAAGGGGGTCTCTCTCTTCCGAATATTTGGTGCTACTATTTAGCAGCTCAATTAGCACAGATCTCTATAGTATACTCACGAGGTCCTAAACCAGACTGGCTACATATGGAACGACAAGCTACTCCACATCATACCATAGACTTCCACTTATGGTCCCCCTCCAAACTCAGGCCCCCAGTCATGTCTCCGACCTTATCACATTCCTTGACTCTCTGTGACCATTTCCACAAGCACACCGCCTTGGTTTCGGCATTACGCCCTCTGAGACACCTTTTCCATGACCCCCGACTTCCCCCCGGGGATGAATATAGTAGCCTTTAGATGGTGGCTCAATAAGGGCTTCTTTAGAATTGGACATTTCTTTTCTTCCCTAGGCCCTCACTCCATTGGACACTATGTTAGCAAACATGACATACCCCCCTCAGAACCAGAACCTTTTCGCCTAACCCAGATACAACACTTTCTTCACTCTATATGGCACACTAAACCTGACCCCCGAAAATCACGCCTTATGAAGCCTGGTGCAACTCTCTCATGAATCAGAGGGACGGAATCTCCATCATCTATTCAGCGTTAACAGACGCGAAAGCTAAACCTGCGTATGCACAAGCCTGGGATAACGACCTGGGGTCTGAACATGATACGGAATCCTGGTACTTCTGCTTCAAAAGGTCCTTTAAGGGTATTCTGAATGTATCCCTGATCGAGGCTAACATTAAAAAACTCACCCGGTGGTACAGAGTTCAAACCCTTTTAGCTTTGCTTCAGGGGATGCAACCATCTGGGCTCTCTAATTCACATATGGTGGTCTTGCCCCCGCATAAGAACGCTATGGAACAAGATATTCACCTTGCTCTGCAAGGTTATGGGCTTTCCGGTCCCTCAAACTATTGAAACAGCTCTCTTGAACCATAAAGTAGACAATCTACCCAAGGATCCTCAAAAACTAATATTCTTCATACTGCTTGGGACTAAGATCACCATAGCTAAATCCTGGAAAAAGACATCAGTGGCCTTCTCTGCAGTGAAAAGGAAAGTATCTTGGATTATGGTCCAAGAGAAACTGGTCAGCATTATCCAAGACAAAGTTTGGTGCTTTGAATCCATCTGGGAGCCCTGGGCCAGATACACCAACATCCCATTGTATCCTGGTATGCTGGCGTCTCCGGCAGCGCCTCCTTAAGGTCTCTTTCCCTGAAATCATCTATCCTCTCCCCCTATACTTTCCACTTCTCCTCTTCTTTACTCCTTCCCCTCTCCTCCCTCACTTTCTCGCTTCTCCATACTTCTGACCGTCCTTTTAATGGTAACAGTAGACAATAAAAGCTAAGTATGATATCAGATGATATTTTATGGTACACGCTGTTTTTGCGCATGGTTGGGTAGGTACTTGACCCACCTTATTGTTGTTAATGTTTATGCCTTATTTGATCATATACTTTTATCCCCATGGCACTTGGGTACTATTTCTCGCTGTCGCCTATCTGATTTGGTAGAGTCCTGGCCCAAACTGTCCCCCACTCAGGGGATCTTGAGAGATAGTCGGGACAGACCTTCCAGGCCACCCACCTTAATGGGGTGGTCCTGCGGAGTGTGCCGAGCTTGCCCCGACCACAGCTTGATCCCATTGGGGTGGCGGGGGTCGGGCTCGGCATACTCCCAACCAGGGTTTTCCCTGTCTCATTCTCCAGGGATGACAAACGATTATATAGCAAAATGTCCTACTTCATTGCACTGTACCTAACACTCACCATGTAGTTTTGTTTTTCTATCTCTGCTGTCATTATCCAATCTATGATATCTGAAATTTGTATTGGCTGTATTTCTATGTCTTAAATCTTAATAAAAACCTTTGAAAGAAAAGAAAATTTCTGTTTGCTTATTTCACTTACACATGATTGGATAATTAATTTGAATATTTATTTACAATTTATTGTATAAAGATTCTTACTTCCTTTACTAAATCAGTACAATGTTCTAGTGAGATCCTCTGAAAAGTGCAAGGTTTAATTTTGTCTATCATTGGCCCTAGGCTCTGCTCTTCATTAGTGTCACCATTTTAATTTTATTAAAAAAACAGTTTGTAAAGTATGTAAGTTTTGTTATATGCCAAGGTCACCATTGGAAAAGCTACAGTTTTAGGTTTTGCAGATGCCCTGTTTAACCACTTACCACCCGGAAGGTTTTCCAGGTTTAGGACCAGAGCACTTTTTTCAATTTGGCACTGCACCGCTTCAAATGGTAATTGCGCGGTCATGCAATGCACTACCCAAACAATATTTGCGTCCTTTTTTTTCCACAAATAGAGCTTTCTTTCGGTGGTATTTGTTCACCACTGTGCTTTTTATTTTTTGTGATATAAACAAAAATAGGACAAAAATTTTGAAAAAATATGATATTTTCAACTTTATGTTATTACAAAAATACAATAAACTAAATTTTAGACATAAATGTTTGCCAAAATGCATTTAGCCACATTTGGGTAAAAAAAAAGTTAATTACCGTATATTTATTGGTTTGCGCAAAAGTTATAGCGTCTACAAACTAGGGTACATATTCTGGAATTTATGCAGCTTTTATTTTATGACTGCCTATCTCATTTCTTGAGGTGCTAAAATGGAAGGGCAGTACAAACCCCCCCCCCCCCCAAATGACCCCATTTTGGAAAGTAGAGACCCCAAGGAATTTGCTGAGAGCCATTTCGAGCCCATTGAATATTTAATTTTTTTGTCATAAGTGATTGAAAGATGACCAAAAAAAAAAAATTACACAAAGTTGTTACTGAAATGATATATTGCTCACACATGCCATGGGTATATGTGGAATTACACCCCAAAAATACATTCTGCTGCTTCTCCTGAGTACGGGGATACCCCATGTGTGAGACTTTTTGGAAGTCTATCTGCATACAGGGCCCCAAAATCCAATCGCTGCCTTCAGTATTTCTAAGGGCAAAAATGTATGCATTCACCCCACACTACCTATCTCAGTTGCGGAGGCCATAAAATGCCCAGATAGCACAAGCCCCCACCAAATGACCCCATTTTGGAAAGTAGACACCCCAAGCTATTTGCTGAGAGGCATGTTGAGTCCATGGAATATTTTATATTTTGCCACAAGTTTCTGGGAAATTACAATTTTTTTTTCCCACAAAGTTGTCACTAAATGATATCTTGCTTGAACATGCCATGGGTATATGTGAAATTACACCCCAAAATACATTCTGCTGCTTCTTCCGAATACAGGGATAACACATATGTGAGACCTTTTGGCAGTCTAGCTGCGTACGGGACCCCAGAAACCACCGCCTCCAGGCTTTCTAAGTGCATAAAAAGGTGATTTTACTCCTCACTCCCTATCACAGTTTCGGAGGCCATGGAATGCCCAGATAGCACAAAACCCCCCCAAATGACCCCATTTTGGAAAGTAGACATTCCAAGCTATTTGCTGAGAAGTATTTTGAGTATTTTGCAAATCTCACATTTTGTCACAAAGTTTTGAAATTTGAAAAAAGTAAAAAAAAAAAAAAAATTCTGTTTATTT